>JASCZW010007553.1:0-92194 GCA_034211315.2 Aedes japonicus | reverse complement strand
GTTCCGTCGCTACAAACTACCCTGCAGGGGATGTTAGGCAAAGATTGACGTCCATGGTTCGAGCACCACTGGACACATGCCCTTTTCGCTCAATTTTCCTAAAACATCTGCTAATGTTTCCGAGCCTGCCGCACACTGAGCGGACCTATCAAAACTTTCTCTTCACATCTTTCATTCTTAGCCAAAAACATTGTTGTTCACTCTGTGCCTCATGGTGATGAGCGAACATCTCCTTCTACATCATAATCGTTACTCCTCGCACGGAGAATACATAACATAACAATTTAATGCAAACATTGGAATTATTTTAGGCAACTAAAACAACAAAATATATATTTCTCGAGTAAAAATCATGTTCCGATAGAAGTTTAACTCCTTTCAAGTAAAAAAAACTCATTCGCGAAAACAACCATAGACGTGTCAGATCTATTAAATTTTTTTCATTTAGTTGCAAACGTAGCAGCGCTCGCACAGTGTTCAGCTAGTAGTCAATAGGACATAGACCCTTTTCTACAAGTTAGACTTGTGTCGGAAAGGACCCTCAAACCGGTGAAAAATACCGATAAAATGTGCAAAGTTTCATCCAAATCGAAATGAAAGCCACAAGAAATGAATTTGGTTTTATTATGGCAGCAAGAGGTTTAAAACTTTAGTCAAGTTTATGAGAACCTACACGACTTCTTAACAACGATCTTAAAACCTTGTCCTCTAAAATTCCTTCTACTCCCAAAGGTTTTATTTTGACTTTATGAACTCGTAAAATGCTGTTTTGAAATGCCGTTTTAGGATTCATCTATATTATCTTATTATGGTCAATTAAAAAAGCATTTAATAAACATTCTTCCTCCAGAAAATGCATTAAACGGAAAATTGGCATTGAGAGAAGTCACAAAAAGACCAAATAGTTTTGTAGTAGCCATTGCGAAGATAAATTGATTTTTTGGCAAAACTGTGATTTCTTCCAATATTATTATTGGATTATTGAAATATTACAAATCATTGACATGAGGAAATATCAGGGAACAATTTCAGCATTATTTAAGACAACCCTATTGAATTCCATCAGTTATCAGGAAATTCATGATTAATTTATAGAGTATATTTTTTTCAAATTTATTTTTGTTGTAAACTTGCATAAATTCCGAGGCGCATAAATTTTCGGCTAGTATCGTGCTAATATTCACCATAAAATTGAATGCGCTTTTGATTTAGAGCATGCCAAGCTATAAAAAAAAACGTTTTGGATATTTTGCTATCAAACAAAATATTCCGCTACACTAGAACTTTTTTTTCTTAGATATTATTTACTGTTAAATCAATTAGAAGAGCAGAGAATCGAACAAAGCAGAGCAACAAAAACCAACCACGATATCACCGTGAAGTTTGACAGCTGTGGCTATTTGGCCCAATGCTGGTTTTGATGGCAGCCAATAGGTTTTATGAAGGTTCTGAAGTGGTCATAACATCTCTCACTAGAACATTTTCAAAATCTGTATGGTCTTATAAAGGTTTTATTAATTTGTTTTCGCAACCGTCTATAGAGTGGGCCACTTTGTACACATTTCGGCTTTAAAGATGCATAGAGGAGGTGTTGGTGGACAAAACAGTTTAGAATGTAGTTTTATCAACAAAACCGGCTGGGCTAAAACTAAAATTGTTGTGATTCGCTATCCAAGTAATCAAAAGTTCAAATAAAAGGAACGTGTTTGCCCTAGTCAGGTGATGGGAGTGTCATGAAGAGAATTCCGTTCAGCTTACTATTTGAGTGATAACCCCAGCTTGCAACTTCATATTCTATGTTTGAGCTTCCAACAGTATTCTTATCCGCTTCCAAAACGATCTTAGTCCAGAAGAAGTAAGTAAATCTATACTGTACACTGAAAATTTATTTTCGTAAAATAGCTCGTAAAATAATAAGGATTTTGTACCTAGAACAAATTTCTCGTATATTGTATAAAACAGTAATATTGCTTTTTATCTGGTGAAATGCTATCATTTCACGTTTTTGTATAATTGTTGAATTTCGTGAAGAACAACCAATCACTGTTTCTCTTTTATCATACTCATACAAGATGATGTTTCTGCTGAGATGGGCGGGAATAATTAGTACAACGCTGTCGAGAGTTACAACCTCATACTCACTAATCAAGTATCGTCTTAGGAGTCATCATGGCCTAGTGAGATCAATCATCGATTCAATATCAGTGCTTTCCTAATATACAGGATCGAATCCCATGTCAATAAAAAAACGCTGTACAGCTCCACGTGGTTGCGTTTTTTTTTTAATTACATTTAGAGTAGATACAGTAGATCTGTATGCCATTCATGCAACCACCAGAGAGACGTTTCTATTTAATTTGTAACAAAATATTCGTAGCTCTTTGTATTGTTTTTCATACGTTACGCAAATGTTCTTTCTTTGTCAACAAATGCTTCGTGCTTTTGACAGTTGCGCGTATAGCATTAATTACGAAGGTAGTTTCATAAATAGTACAAATCAATTTCGTTGCAGAAAACAACGAATAGATTTGTTAGTCCTACCTTCGATTTCGTAATATAAACTAAAATGAATTTTCAGAACTAAAATTGTGTGTGTGTGTGTGTGTTTCACGTCCTGTTTATTCTTCATCAGTTACTTTGTTGTTCTATTGTTTGTTCAAGTTTTGATATTTTTATTATAGTAAAATATTTTGAAATAACTGTTTTTCACGTATTTCCCACGAGCCAAAATTTGAATTCTCATCTCTGAACCCAGCTTAAGGCTCCATTACACGCTAAGATCAGTTTACCACAATATGGGTGAAGAATACCAATAATCGCAAAAAGTGCACATACCCATTTATGGGTACGTTACTACTTACCCATATTTGAGTACTTTTTCCCATACAAATTTACTCAAATAGTCAACTTTACCCATAAATGAGTATGTGCACCTTTTAGCAATTATGGATGAACTGAGATTAGCGTGTAGAGCAAAATAGAATGTCATATAATTATACACTAATTGCTTATTTATTAAATAGGCACATTTTTGTTAGCTACAGTTAAAGCTTTAACCGTCTGCTTTGAATCGATAAAATCGAGTGGGAATGTGGAATAGAAATATTTAGGTGTAAAAAAGAAAGAACAAAGCCAAATGGAAGAACGAGAACGTGAAACTACTGAGGAACTTTATCGTGTAAACTTCACAGAAATGTTGAATGTTGAGATTTTGAACAGTTCGTCCAATGGCTACGTGTTGCAAGCGGATAAGTACCGACCCTTGGAATCTTCGTTCGATCGAATTTAAGGTGCATCATCAAATAATGCACAGAAATAGAAAGCTGATAAGCAGAGTGACGAACCCCTTGTGATTCTGTGCGGCCTTTACAGATCGCATTTGTCAGATACAAATCCTAATCACAACAAATCGCTGCATCAAATAAATTACCCTCTTTTTCACCTGTCGCCTCAAATGGAACAGTCGGAACATCCTCGTTAGGTCACAATTAAGTCTTATCTACCACTACCCAATCTCCGACTCACATCACCGACACTTTTCCGGCGCACTTCCTCTTCCATTTACTCCAGATAACCACCGCCTGAGTCTGATTGACTGTGTATCACACGAGTAAGCAGGCTTAATTTGCAAATGAGCTAAGCTACATTATTTATCCCAGCACCGAGTAGATCACTACGAGATGTGTGCGCATGTTGATGGTTAATGTTTCCCTCTGATAGTTGCTGTTGCGTCAACTTCTGCAGTTTACAACACAATTATCCGTCACAAACATCCCGCAGGGCAAGAAGCCGTAAAGGAAAAACCGAGAAATGCCGAACTGTACACCCATGGCGCTGAGTGACACAGTGCTCTACCGAGGCGAGGTCGCCTCATGTGAACCAGAGCACTGGGAAAAAGAGCTCGAATTTTAACCGCTTGGTTGACCACTGCTCTGTTCCATTGCGGTTTACTTCCAGTTTGATAACAATCGAAAAAAGGTACCCATCCGATTCGACCCCAATCCACCTTCCGCCTCCACCACTTCACTTTGCTTTCCGTCAAGGAATTCCTCTAATTAAGATCTCTACAACAACTTTTCTTCATTCGTGTACTAACTCATGTTACAATGTTTTCCTCAGCACTTTGCAGGGGTCTGCAAAAATCCAACGCTGTTGGTCAAGAAGAGGAAGTTGCTAACGATATGACATTCGAAACCAACCGCGGATCTGGCCATTAGCCAGTTCGGAGTGTATCAACAAACACGATTGAAGTCACGATTGAAGTCCAAACTTAATTCGCAAACTCCTTCTCTGCCTTTTATTTTTTGCGGCACATAAGCTCACATCTAGGTATACTAGAGAGCACTCCGCTGCTTGATGGTGATCATACCGGAGACGATCAGTGTCGGAGTGGATAATGTTGGTTTTTTTCCTCTGCCTCTGCTAATTCATTTCCATTTGCATATACCTATGGTTGTGGGTCCAGAAACAAACAACGCCGGTAGTTTTTTTTTGCATGAGGTGATGAGGATTATGATGTCATATCAGGTAGTCAATAGTGTTACAATTATTTCTTAACTCTGTATTGCTTAACTGCAAAATTTCGACAATCTAGAGGAGTAGAGTTATTCAGCCGAATGGCATAAGGTCGAACGCCATCAAACCGAAGGCCATTAGGCCTTAAGCACACCTAGGGAAAATCATGTAAATTTAAGTCTGGGTCAATCATGTAAATTTAAGTTTATGGGTCTAGTGCTGTGCTGTAATTGGTAATACAATTGTCAATACGTTCTTTGCGATATTTGATACAGAATGATCGAATTTGTTGGTATGTGTTGGTGTTGGCAAAACTAATAAGAAAAGAAACCATTTATTTCAATTGAAGTTTTTAAAAGGCATGGCGTTTCAAAACCTGTATAAATGTTTACTATTCGTCGTTCATTAAAATATTAAACCATCGCATCGCAAGAATCGTTACATTTTTAACTGAAGATCATTTTATTTCTGTAAATGTCCTTAGTTTTGTGAATTTAGCTTCAAAACGATTAACTATAAAGGCCGTTCGCACCAAAATCCGGACAAAGTATTTATCCTGTTTCTTAGTCAAATCATTACGAAATGGAATAAAACTTGGTATGTACATAACCAATACATAGACAAACATGAATCACACACATTGTTTACAAAAGCGCATTATGTATTCAAGATGGCGCCGTCTGAACTAGCACGCAGGAGATCTATCTTCCACGAATATTTGGAAAATCCCAATTCTACTGTTCGATTCATCGCAAAATCGTTAAATGTGCCAATATAAAGAGGGTCTCACTGTCGAAAGGAAAGCTGGAAGTGGGGGTGAACATGGACAAAGCAACACAGGGAAGGAGAAAAGAGTCCTTCAGGCAAACCCGAAGATGCCAATACGGACAGTTGCGAAAAAAAAAATGCAAATGTCAACCGATTTTGTGCAAAAAGTGAAGTCTAAGGCTGGACGGAGATTATTCAAAGCTCAAACGTACCCAGATCGTAACGCAAAGCAACAAAAATCGGTAAAAACACGCTCCAGGAAGCTCTATGAACAACTTCTCACAAAATTCAATTGTGTTGTCATGGATGACGACACATACTGCTTCAAAAAATTCAAATATCTCTCGGGAACGGAATTTTACACTGCAACTAGCAGGAAAGATGCCCCAGAACATCTGAAACGGAAGTATAAAACCAAATTCCCTGAAAAATATCTGGTCTGGCAAGCAATATGCTCCTGTGAGCTAAAATCTTAGATTTTCGTAACCACCGTAAACACTGGGATTTACCGGTAAGAATACCTCAAAACCCGAATCTTATCTTTTCTGAGAAAACATGCGACTCAATCCAGATTTTGCCAGCGGTCATTACGCTAAAGATACAATCACTTGGTATGAGAAAAATAACGTTATTTACGTTCCCAAGGATTATAATCCACCAAATTGACCACAGCTCCGCCCGATTTAAACATGCGGGTCAATGGTCAAGGGAAACTTAAAAAAGCTTGTTGGAGAGGTACCAACGATCTAAAAATTTCGTTCTAAGTGGCTTACTGCATTGATGGAAATTGACCAGGACACCATGCAAAGATTGATGAAAGGAGTGAATAAGAAAGTGCGCGCAACAGCTTATGGAAATAAATCCATATAAATATATATGCAGTTGTGTTGAGTATCACATTCATCTATAAAATAAAATAAAAATATTACTCAAAAACACGCTGTTGTTTTTCAAAAAAAAATTTGTATGTCCGGATTTTTGTGTGAACGGCCTTTAACATTCAGCATAATAGTACCATGGAACCTAAAACCTAAAAAGAGTTGTTCATCTTTTGGAATCTATGGTCTTCGTGTAGGACGAGGCTGCATTGTGTTGAAGTAGAGCTTGTTCAAACAAATTTGGAGAAGCTATTCAGCTATTCTAGAAGAAACTGTTGAATAGCTTCTCCAAATTTGCTTGAACACGCTCTAATTCAACACCGGTGTTTGTTGGGTTCTCAGCATTTAAAAATGCAAGAAATGATTTCTCTGCGGATAGTTGCTGCGTTTCATGTCTATCTTTTATTTAAAATTTTGCGACTGCAAAATCACAACCGATTTTCGAATAGTGACAAAAGGTTTCTTTATTTTTAAAGTGACGCTGCCTGAGGTTCTGTCGATAGGCAACGAAAGATGAATGATTTGAACTCCGCGTGGCCATGAAATGCGCACTGATCTGCTTTCAAATATCGATGCACTGCACCGTGTTTCTAATAAATGGTGGACAAACTTACAACAACGTGTGAACTCGCCTACGATAGAAGTTTAACTTAGAGATATGCATGACGGTTACACCGGAGTCGACGGCCGTTTAAGTCTTTAGAATCATAACACTCAATTTTCCGTCTAGTTTTCGCAGGTTTATTTATTTATATTTAACATCAACACATACATTTCAAAAAGAACCCAAATGCATCCAAAGCTCAATAATTTTTAAATGTCTTAAAAGTCTTTAAATATTTGGGGGGTTCTAAGGATTAAGTCACGAGTGAAATCCACTATTTTGAAGAGTGTGGGTAATTAGGCCGCATATTGGAAAGTGGGAGATTGAATTTAATTTTCTTATTTCTTTTTTAACCCTCTAATGCCCAGATCTTTAATTTGGATCGTAGTGGGCTGTCCTCGAAGTGGGACGAAAAAAGTTTTCTGCAGTAAGTTTGCCACCGTTATATTTTTCATGTGAAATAAAGTTTTGACAAGTGAAAATTGTATTTGGTTCAGCTCCTTCAACTTAGTTTTGTGTTTAGCAGAATTTCAGTAGCAGATAGCTGGAGGTTATGGGTGCTTCTCGTTGCAAGCTGTCTATTTGGACTTTTTGGATTCAATACGTTATCAAGAGAAATTCAGCTAAGCTAACATATAAAGGGTACATGTTTTAGACCAAATTAGTTTCAGCTAGAAGGTGAAAATACAGGACCTTAGCTCTGAGCTGCTGTAGTGCGGATGTCATCTCCCACATAGTATGATGTAGAAATTACTGCTCTATGTTTGTTGTAACGTGCCAACCGCTGAATGTCGGTTTTACATAGTTATGTTGTGTGGGACTGGCCAGAGACCGTAGGAACGGGGGCAGCAGGACAACCCATTTACCATCTTCGTTAAATTGGGGATTACAGAATGTTTGACTGCCCTAATTCGCAAGCGTATTTTGAGATTATCGATATCCCTGAAATCAGGTCTGTTCTATGAATGATTGCAAACAATTTCAATGTTTAAGCTTGCGTTGGCTTGCAATTTACCGCTATGTTGAAATTCATTATTATCCTCTGTATTTAGAAGACTTTCCACCACTTTCGGAAGGTGCTTCCATTGAAACGTTATCTATCTGACGATTATTGAGTGCAGAATGTTGACTTACTGATAAATTCGCGTCAGATATACCTAGGGTGGCAACCCCACCAATGCGATGTAGTCACGAGGGATGGTGGTGTTCTTTATACGGTGTATGGTTTCGGATCGTCGTGGAGTTCCTGGGTGTTGTGTAGTGGTTTTGAATTGTTTTTTTCCTTTCTCGTGATTGTGTTAATGCAGGTCCATCTGCAGTTGGGACAGGACCAGAATCTTCAACTTCCAGACATTGCAGATGTAAATGTTGTTGTGATTTTGCATTGTAGCATCCCTTCACAGTATTTTTTTATGCTTTTTTCAGCTTCGCATTTGTGAATCGTTGTAAGTTTTAGTCTATCGAACCTTCCTTGCCGTTGGTTTAAATCGGTCGTCCAATTGGATGTTTCAACGTATTTTTGTATTCCATTGAAATAAACCATCCACACATGTGATTGGCCCAACGGTATCCTTACTGTTGGTTTAAATTGGTCCTCAAACTCGATGTTTAAAGATACTTTTGTATTCTGCTGAAGTAAACCACCCAGACTTGTGAGTGGCCCCAACAGCATCCTTACTGTTAGAGTAAAGTGGTTCTCAAACTCGATGTTTAATGTATTTTTGTATTACATTGAAATAAACTACCCACACTTGTGAGTGGCCCCAATAGCATCGTTACTGTTGGTTTAAATCGGTGCCAAAATTTAAATAATTTTAATTTAAAGTAAACACCAAAATGAATCCCACTGCAAACCCAACCATTTTATCCAAAATCCCAGTGATTTCTCGTGGAAGTGAGAGTTTTTCTCGGCTTCCAATAAAGCGAGTATCGCGTCAACATATTCCTACCCATTTCCCCACTTGACCTTGCTTTCGCCGGTATTGCCTAAGTTTGGGATCACTAGTTTTTACACATAGAGGGTGTATGCTAGTCCCAAGCACCATCTTTTGGTTCTCTGTGTAATAACAGCTGATCTGGCAATAACGGAGTAGCAGTAGTAGTTTTACATACTACTCTATAATTGTTATGTTTGTATTCTTCGTGCTTGGAGTAACGATTATGATGTAGGAACAGATGTTCGCTCATCACCATGAGACCCCAAGAATGGACAGTAATGTTTGCTAGAAATGAAAGATATGAAGAGAAAGTGTTAATAGTTCGGTCAGTGTACGGCAGGTTGTGAATAGAAGTATTGAAAAATTTGTTCGAATACTGCTTTATCCAAGCCCTTCGCTCAATTTTCAATACTTCTATTCAATTTTCACGACCTGCCGTACACTGGTGGAACTATCAACACTTTCACTTCATAGCTTTGGGGCCTCATGGTAATGAGCGAACATCTCCTTCTACATTAGTTTTGTTTTTCCTGTAGACACAAATGTATGCCGCATTAGCGAACATTTGATTTGCCTTTCCGATTTCCACTCTTGATATAGGCCCAAGAAACACACAAGTTTTATAACGGTTGAAAACACTTTTATATGACTAGATTTGGTTATAAAGAAGGTTACACAACATAAAAGTATGAAGATGTGTTACTCGGGGGCATTTTTTTCTGAACGAGGTAGAATTTCTGCGCAGTGATCAAATCCGTCATATCTTGTATCAGCAGGTGGAAGGTACTTTCGCCTTGCAATACATTTCTTCTCCGTAGTGATCATACGTGGTCGACCAGGTGGCTAGAACACTGTAAGTGCAAATTGCTATTGCGACCTACGCTCGAAAATGTGATAACGTTGGAAAAATGGACTTTTTTCGGATGGTGATAAAAAAAATGCTAAGATTGATTTTGATAAATTTCCCATGGGAGCTAAAAAACTTACTTGCAAAAAAAAATCTACGCCCTTGCGAGCGGCCTTCCGACAGTTAACCGGAACATTCGCCATGGCGGACGAAAACATGCGTGTAGGCATGGTTGAGTTCTTTCTTCGTTTTATTTATCAACTCCTCCTCAGTTTTCGCGACAAAATGTTGCAGTAGATCTTACGCTTCAGGTTGGCCCAGAAATTCTCGATTGGACGCAGCTGGGGGACGTTGGGTGGGTTCGCCGACTTGGGTACCACATCGATATTCAGCCGCTCCATCTCCTCCAACGATCGCTTCGAGTAGTGGACCGACGCCAGATTCGGCTAGAACACCACGTCTTCGCCCTTATGGTATTTCTTGATGAACATCGCAACTTCCGGCAGGCATTTCGTACTATCAATTTCCACGTTCACGGTCGGTCCGGAGCGAAAGAAGAGCGGCTTTTACATCCTCTTCTCGCAGACTGTCAGCCACAGCAGCACCGTCTTGGAGAACTAGGTGTGTGAAATGAACTTCACCTCAGAGCTAACTTCCTTCGTGGGGGAAGTAAAATACGAAGTGCCCTGCCAGTCGTTGCCATCCAGGGTGAGATAGGACTCGTCGTCCATCATCACTGCCACGTCACGATTCGCCGGGGAAATCGAGTTGACCATCTTATTCAGCCGCTGCCGCTGCGTCATTACCTGCAGCTCCGAAACCAATGGACGCGACTTCCGCTTCCTGACATGTACGTTCATGTTCGCCAGGTACTTTTTCACTGTTTGGCCGGTTGAACCGACCTCCCGGCCAAGCGCACGCAGCGATGTAGCCACTTTTCCCTCGGTCTTCCTCTTCAGCAACCTTTGGAGATTCTTGTCGCTCAGGGTCGTCGGCCGCCCGGAACCGGGCATTCTCTCGATGCTCTGATTGTGGTCTAATATTGCCAAGATGTTGTAGATACCGGCACGGGCGTATCCACGATGTCCGTTGTCGACGCGGCGGGATGCCGTTCTTTGAACGCGCACACTTCTGAACGGAGTTGCTTCACTGTTTGTGCCATCACGGTTTTAGTTCGACTGATAGAGCTGTCAAATTTTGTCTGTTGATTCATGGGTTACTATGATTGATGCTGCATGGGTCGTCAGTGCGGGTGAAGGTAAACCTATGAAAAATCGGCAATTTTTGTCCATGTTTTTAATGCAAACATTATTAATTAAATCAGAATGGAAAATATTATGACATGATTTACAGGTATGGCTATACAAATTGATTGAAAGACACACGATCTTCAGGCGCACCCCTTCACTTCGCTATTGTCAAAAGTCTTTTGTTATTATATGACTCGTGGAGGCGTGAGGTAGGAACTTGTGAGGACCAGAGGTCGGTCTCACCCTCCTTCGGAGTTGTCAACTCACCATTTGGAGCCCAGTTTCCCCTAGAGAATACATTGCTCAAAATTCGAGAATTAATTAGAAATCCACGTACAAATTATGACCGAATCCTATTAAAAGATGTAAAAATTGCATCAGAATAAAAAGCTTAAACATTTGATGTTAAAAAAAAACCATGGTTGAGTAAGAAACAGCACAAAAAATCTCAGTACACGCACATGTAAGTAGCGGCTTTTGCAACACAGAGAAGGCATAAAAAGAAACTTCCTTTGCAAGTCTGACTATGCTGTTGAAGGTCTAAACCTAGACTTCTTGGTAAACTTTCCCATCCACCTCCAGTGCTGTATGAATGAATTGGGACTTGAGAGTCGAAGTTGGTGATGCTAGCCTGTGATGAGAACATAACTCGTCTACAACGATCTTATGCTAGTTGGCAGAAAAGAAGAAAAAAAAGAGTAATTAAGTCGATGTGCCCTGTCATGCAGGGCACCAGGGTCCCGTAGGTTTCCAACAACATGCATGTAAGTGAACGGTGCTTTCTGAATGTAAGTTGTGAAAAAACAAACATAAGGTTTTGGTACCTCGATCTCTTCGGGCTTTCGAGGCTAAATATTGGATTGCTCTGCACTAAATCATGCTCGGTCGGTTGGTCGGTCGGTCAGCCAGCAGTAGGGCGCTCTAGGTCGGTTTTTATTCATCAAGAAATTTATGATCGTGACGTAAATTTGTTTTGCGCATCGCAATTTGCCGGCGATTTTTGATTTTGGTTCAGCCGAGCGAGAAAATCAGTTTCCGTTATTTGACGCTTTTATTGCACAAAAATGTTTGCGCTGTTTGTTGTGTGATGCAGGTTATTTTTTTTTTGTTCTCTCCTATGAGTGGACATGCAGGGATCCAAGCGGAGGGAGGTTTGTGCAGTTAATTGCTTGGTTTTTGAAATTAATAGCAAGGTGATGTCCAGTAAGGTTGTTCTTGTTCGTGAATCCGGCAATTCTCGCTCGCAGCAAGATCGAGAACGATTGGCTCAACTTTGCCAGTGGTTAGTGGTTGGTGTTTCGCGGGTTTAAGTAACTGTGCTTTGCCAGACCGATGCAACGGTTTAAGACTAATGGATCTGTAATTGCCTTATTTTCGGCTCTATATAGCTCTTAAACTGAAGAACGGATACAATGATCTCGAAAACAAAATTGGCGACAATCAGTTCAATGTTCAATTGATTGTTCAAATACATGTCCATCCTACCCGATGCGGTTCGGCGCACTGTCAGAGATGTATTCCCACTCCCCGTTCATTGTCATTGCTAAACGAAGTCGGTTTTCTCTCATAAAAAATGCACACACCCCTCCTATGTTCGGTTCGATTTCGCTTTTCATCTTCCACGTCGATGCGAAAGACGAAATCGATGGGAAGCTGGATGGAAAACCTTTCCGCTTATCGCATCTTTTTCGCCACCGGCTTCCCTTCACCACCCGTCCACCGTACTAAAGCGACTAATTAGTGCGAAAATGTATTATAAATTGATACTTTTGATTCGATGTCTGCGAGCGGTTGAAAACAGTTGGAGAAAACCGCACGGAAAACTATTAATAATATATGCCTTGGTGGTTTCCGAAAGACCAGACGCCTGCACTTCAGCTATTCGTTTCGAGCGCGATGTGCACTCTTAAATACATAGTTGATCAATAAACATTTTTTTGTTGTCTCAAATTTATATCTCCGCCCGGCGCTTATCGGTCTGCAGTTTTTTTTTTTCGTATCTCATATTTCCATGCTGGGTGGGTTGGAGAGTGGGGCCCCAACTGTCGATTGTGAAAAGCGCACGCTGGAAGATCATGCGGTGATCGTGAAAGGGAGCTGGTGGGTGAAGAATTTTGTAGGAATTGAAGAAGAAAAAAAAGCAGACAACCACCACACTGTTGATACGCCACGCCACCCCACATCGGTATGGATATAGTAGAGTGGCGTATTTAGACTGTGAATCAGGTTATGGAAATGATGATAATGAAGAAAGAAAAGATGATCATGGGTGTATGATATTTTAATGAATCGCATCAAACCGTTCGGTAAAATGCTTTGCGGAGGGAAAACGGAAAAATGTGTAGAACGTTGGGGCTGTTGCAAAACTAGGTGGTTGCGCAGGCGTGATGAGGGGCTTATTCGGTGCGGAACAGGTGGCTGAAGGGTGTTGGTCGGTAGGGTTTCTTTCTATTTATGTTTATTGTGCATTTTTCATAAATAGGCACCGATCGAATGGGCACTCGCCAGCGCTGATTGCGACCCTGCCGGTTCGAAGTTCTTCTGGGGTTCGCCAACTTGCAACATTGCGGCTAATTTTGTTCCAATAATGATGCTTGTATTTCTGAATTTAGGTGACCCACTAAGACGGTTTTGAAAAATTTGCATTATTTTCCTTATACTGTTTGGATACTTCGTTCAACATGTTGCCATTCGAGGCCGTAAGTCAGATCCCCTTTCCAGTTTCATTTACTATCGTTGTTGCGTTTATTTATTGCAATAGGAAATTGGAGGTATATTTCAGTTCAATGAGAAAAGAAACGTTTATGTCTTTGAAGATTCCGCAGAATTTGTGAAACGAAATTTGTTCATTTTGATTATGCCGACACGGAATTTTTGTGAAACTAAACAGGTTACTATGAAAAATAATCCTCTGATAAAATACAAACCAAACTAAAGGGTGTTCCGATCAAACTTTGGTCAAACAGTAATGTGTGTGAGTCGATCAAAGTTTTTATTAATAAGTCAAATTCTTTTTTTTTCAAGTTTAGTTGATACAGAATACAGGAAAAAATTTCAGCTAAGCTTAATTTTTACCGAATGCAAATTGCCGGGTCTCTTGCTTAACACACTGAAAGTTAATTTTAGTATATATTACAAAATCGATGGTAATACTCACTAATCCTTTCGTTGTTTTCTGCAACGAAACTGATTTGTTCGTTTTATGAAGATGCCTTCGTAATTAATGGCACACGCGCAACTGTCAAAAGCACGAAGCTTTTGTAGACACAGAAAGAACATTCGTACATTGTACAAAAACAATACAAAGAGCTACGAATATTTGGTCACTAATTAAAAAGAAACGTCTCTCTGGTGGTTGCATGAAGGACTGACAGATCTACTTTATCGACTCAAAGTGTAATTGACAAAAAAGCGCAACCACGTGGAGCTGTTCGGCGTTTTTTTAATGTTTCTGACATGGGGTTCGAACTTGAATATTTGTAAAGTGCTATTTCTGAGTTCGTGGTTGATCTCACTAGGCCACGCTGACTCCTGCCATAAGATTTGTACATTGTCTCTATTGCCACAGAACGCCAGTTTGCCTTGAACTGTTTCTCGCACACAACTGTTTTCCAGTCTTCAATGGTTCTCTTGACGATGGCTCTCAATATTGTTCGATTGGGCGGAGCTCTGACGTATTGGGCGGGTTCTTGCCCTTGAGCACCACTTGAACGTTGTTGGCAGTATACCACTCCATGGCCTTTTTTCCGTTATGGCAAGATGCAAAATCCGGCCAAAATAGAACGGAACAATTGTGTCGCTTCAGGAAAGGCAGTAGACGTTTTTGTAGGCACTTGCTCAGATAAACTTCCTGGTTAACGGTTCCGGTCGCAATGTAAACGTTGCTCTTCAAGCCACAGGTACAGATGGCCTGCCACACCAGATATTTTTTCGCGAACTTTGACAGTTTATTGTGCTCGAAAATATCTGCCACCTTTACCCGTCCGGTTGCCGTACAAAATTCCTATCCAGGCAGCTGTTTAAAGTCTGCCTTGACGTAAGTACAACTTTCGCGATCGTGCTTTGACCGGCGTGTTTTGTTTATCGTCGCAATTAGGAGTCACCACTTTCTTGTAAGTCGACAGTCCAGCTCGTTTTTTAGCTCTATCCACGGTTTAAGGCGCCACGTCCCGCTTCTTTGCCACATCTCGGACGGAGAGGTTGGAGTTCCCCTGAAACAGCGACACAGACATTTGATAACTGAAGTACTAATCTCAAAATCAAAATAGAGGCATGATGCTACACGCACTTCAAAAAGTAGGCTGTGCTATTTTTTTTAATGCACGATGAAAGGAAATGCGTATATTTAAAGTCGACCAAATTTTGATCGAAAAACCCTTTAAGCTCAACTCCAAAACTTAAGAGTGTTTAATCATAACATTTAAAATAAGCTAAAAAATATCCAGAAAGCTTTTCAATGTTTCTCAAAAAAGTAACAGTAGCCGAATGTTGCGAACCTGAAAGAAAAAGAAATTTACTTGGCAAGAAATTCAAAAAACTTAAGGAATCTCAAACTTTAAAATGTATTAAATTAAATGAAGTGCAGAATTTACCATCGCTAGTTATAAACCGTTTTTCCAAAACAATTTTCAGCAGAACAGCTAAATTTACTAAAGGAAGGACTGAAGTATGCAATAGATTCATACCCTGACAAAACTAAAATTATGATCGACTTAGAATCAGCACTTAATACTACCCCCTTACACATATCACAAATCCAAAAAATAAGAACACAAACTATTATCTTTAAAACCACAAACACAACACATAACAAACAGCTCACAAAAAAAAAAATACAAAAAAAGAACTAAAAAATAAACCGGTTTTTTACTTAAAATCAGACAAAGGCAATTCTACAGTTATATGGAAAAACAAGATTACAATAAAACTATCACAGAAAAATACACAACAGACCCTATAGAAAACAAAGAACAGCACAAGTAACCATTAAGCACTTAACGTGGCATTATATCAGCATTATATCTGCATATAAAGCAGCACTTAAATGTCTTGAAGCTCTATATTCAGATATATAATGCTAAGAAAGGCGAAATAACGTGCTTATATAGTGCAGAAGTGGCAGCTCGTAAATATCATTAGTAATGCTATATTAATGCACCTCAACATAACTGTCAGTTTTGATAGCCCGTTTTTTGGCACTGCTAATGCTATTATGCTGCATTTATCAACTGTCTATTTCCGATTTATTTTAAAAACTGTTTCTCTTTTTGCTTCTACTTATTGATGGTATTAGCAAAATAAAGGAGGATAATAAGCTATAAATAAACCACTTAGTGTAAATTCATATTATTAGTAATGAACGGGTTTATTAGTATGCGTAAAGTAATATTTTGTAAATTCAATATACTGCGAAAATTTCCTGTACTACGTCTTGACCCAGAGTATCATCATGTATGGTTGGACCGCTGTCTCTGCTGCCTGTGCCTGGCTATAAGCGGTTCCAGAATTGTTATAGCTTGCATCTCCGTATCTACGAACGAATTTGAAGGCGTAGAACTGGCTAATGAAGATGTAGTTGTTCCTGGAACCAACTCATCAATATGTGTGTTAAGTTTAGAAGTATCATAGTTTCGATACAATTTAACTTCACGTCTATAATTTCCACTTTTCAAAGATTTTTTTCCACTTTTTCTCGTCCATGCAGGTTTTTGTTGACTACAAATTACTTTTCAATGCTTTTGTAAACAAGTTCTTCGCATTATTTGATAGCCTTACATTAGCATTAAATGCAGATAGAAAGCATGTATGCTGTGAACATTATACATACTTTAAGGCATTATAACAGCCTTATATGCGCATATAATGCTGGCGATAATGCTATGTTTTCGTTGGAGCTTGAATGCTTTTGTGCTGCTAATATGAAGCTTGCATGCCTAACATATGCTAATATAGAGCTTTTAAGTAACATTTATGCTGATATAGTGCTATTATCGAGCTAAAGCCTAATGCTTATGGTTACTTGGGAGACCCTCTCCAATAAATGGTAAAACGTTTTAAAAAAACACTTAAAGAATGTAAATTGGTAGTTAGAAAATAAGTTAGTAATCTTAGGGTCTCCCCAAAAATTCAGAAACCAGGCAATGAAATGCGTAAATTCATCTCAGCTGTCGGAACCCCAACTCATAAAACAGCTAAATGGTTAGTTACTGAATTCAAAAACATGCCAAAACAATTTCTCTGTTGATCAATTAATAATTCACAACATTTCACAGAACTTGTTCATGATATATAGATGTGAAAGAAGATAAAGTTTTAGTTTCTTTTGACGTAAAACATTTATTTCCTAGTATACCAGTAACAAATACCTTAAATTTATTAGAAAATTAGTTACTCACTCAAAATGACGACATCATATGGAAGAAAAAAAAGTACACAAATTCACAAAACTATAAACAATTTACAGGTGCCCCTATGGGCAACCCTCTTTCTTTCTCTTTTTTGAGTGAAATATTCATAGAAGATTTCGAAAAAAAATTACCAGATACAATTCAACTACCTACTGTCAGGTGGAAATGCATGGATGATGTATTTAGCATTTTAAAGAAAAATCTCTTGCCCTTTACTCTTGAAACTTTAAATAACACACATAAAAACATCGAATTTACTTACGAAATTGAAAATGGCAATAAATTACCATTCCTGGACCTGCTTGTAGTGAAAGAGCAATTGAGGCTCTCATTTGAAATTTACAGAAAACCGACTAATACACAACGCATAATACCAAACACTTCCAATCTCTCATATCAACACAAATTAGCATCATTTAATCACATGATACACAGAATACAGACATTACCACTAAGTCCAAACGGAATAACTAAAGAACTTGCATACATTTTTGAGACAGCACATTTTAATGGTTACTCACAACAAACAAAACGAAATATAATCAATAAGAATAACAAAGAAACAATATACGCAATCACTCACCACATTACCGAAAACACAATTCCAACTTAAAAGAATAGCAATGACATACGACACCCACACTAAACAATTACGGCCAATCTTTCGAAACATTGGTTTTGAAATAGTTTTCACTAGTAAAAATAATCATCTTCATACTCTCTTAGGCTCTGCTAAAGACCCTGTTGACAATCTTCGAAAACCCGGGACCTACAAAATAACTTGTGATCATTGTGGAAAAAGTTACATAGGACAAACCAAACGTACTCTAAAAACTCGCTTCAAGGAACATATCGCATAAGTCATCAAAGCAAGCAAAGACACCGACAAAGGACTCATACACCATTTCAAATCAAAAGTAACTGAACACATGTTCATCGAAAACCACTTTATAAACTTGAAGAACATACAAGTTTGAAAACATATCACTAGCCTTCGGAAACTTAATGTAGCAGAAGGCGTAAAAATTTACAATCAAAATTCCAAAAAAATACTTCTCGAGTACTTTTTCAAATGGACGTAAGTAACATTTGGACGAAAATGAGAAAATCAGCATTGAACTTTTTTGAGTTTACTTTTATTCCTATTTGAAAACCGGACATGTTTATCCCAATTAAATTCCACTGAATGACGCATTGGTAAAAGATATTACATCAATGTGCTTAAAATTTACACTAGGAGTGAAAATTCTAGTTTCATTTAGAAAAAAGTTTTTTACAACGGTCTGCAAAAGAAAAAGATAATACGTAATTTTGATAAGTCAGTATGATAGATGGCATGTTACTTGCGTCAAAATGATACGTCATACTGCGAATGACAATGTTGATACGTCGAAATGTTACGTCAAATTGTCATATTTCGTCAAAACGTTGTAAAGATATCTTTGCTAAAATAATGAATTTTTTTACTAAAAAAAATCTAAATTTTTAACCTTGTGGTATACAGACATTTACAAATGCGTTGTTCAGGGGCATTGATATAACAATGATTCGCAAGTTACTTCTCAACACAAGCGGCGTATTATTCCCAAAAAAAGCGATTTTACACCGTTTTGTAAAAAGTTATTTAAAACTTTCAGAAATAATCCATCAACAAGTTCAACAGTTATGGGCATATATATATTTTTTAATAACATGCCATGAACAACGCGTTTGTTTACATATTGTGACTTACGTCCTTTTGAAAAAGAAGTATGTAAATTGTAGACAAAATAGGCCTATCTGTCAAAAGATAAGTTTTCTGTAGCGGAATTTAACGGAATTTGCACGCGTTTACTATTTCTTGAAATGCTTCATCTTTAGATCCTCACCAAATGGATGGTTTCCGTCTTTGACAATGTTGTTCAGCACGCCAAGGTCTGTTGATTGAAGTTCTGAATTGTCTCAATACGTGGCGCTATTGCGTATGTAAATCTCTCGAATATCTTGGGACCCTGACCAGACAGAACATGCATGTCTTCGATATAGTTATTCTGTGGGCCATAGCCTTTTCATTGGTAATTAACAGTTCAGAATTTTCTCAATACGTGCCGACTCACGTAGACTCAAAGAAGCCGACTTACGTAGACTCAAAGAAGCTATACGAAGGGATTATAATATATTTCTCTCCATAACATGCTGTAGGTTCTTCAAAGAGTGGTGGCGTTTAGATAGTTTGTTGCCATTAGTTCAACCAAGACTAGTGTAATGCCCCTAACATTGGATAATGTCTTCGCTGATTTATAGTACCAGTGCGCATCGTTTTCGACCCATTTCGATTTATATTTGTAGTTCTAGGTGCTCCAGGTCGTTGTGGAGTTCAGTCATAAGTTCTATTTAATCAACCACAGCTCTAATGTAGTTCTTATGGAAGAAGCATACTCAAACTCACGGAGGCTGTGTGCATAAAAAGCAATCTATTTTTCTACATATCAGATACCCTATATTCTCCAAATCATCCTGGAGTTCAGGTCAAATGATCTACTAGATTAACCTTATGACCCATTGGCCTTAGTACCGTAGAATATCCCAGCATACTCAAAGAGACTATACGAATGGTATATAGTCCATTTCCCTCCAGATAAGATGTTCTAGGTTCTCCAAATTGTGCAGGAGTTTAGATAGTTCGTTGCCATTATTCCAACCAAGACCAATGTAATGCTGACATACACAAAATGTGCGAACAAAACACTGATAGAAGACATGATTTGCAAGAATATTTCTGAGGCATATGGATTCGATATTGGATGAATTATGTACCATCGAACACACTAAAAGCGATAAAATTAATTTCCCTAAAACACAGTGTGCGCCAGCGACGACGGATTTACAAAGAGTTTACGTGAAATTCTAGGCGAGAATCGCTAGAGATTTGAACCTGATTAGTATGATTTGTTAGTATGAAGTATTGTTTTCAATCTAAAAACTATAAAACCGTTTATAAAAAAAGTGAAACACGAAAACAATTTCAATATCATCGTGAAAAACACCCTCAAAGCCACCTAGTTTCAGTCGCGCAAATAAGGGGGGATGGGTTGAAGGGAGGTGTATCCAAAATTTAGGAATACCAGTCCCCATGATCTGAGTGAAAGTTTCTGTGGGAAAGGATTGAGATGTAGCGTTTCTCAATATGTGCAAAATATTGAATTATAAACGAATTATAAATTCTGTTCGTGTTGGTTGAAAATCAGGATAAACCGTTAATTGAAATTGCTTTGTGTGTTATGCTCTGTGTTAATTAGCGTTGAATCGAAAAATAGATCAGAACGCTTCAAAATTATTTCAAAATCAGGACAGGTCCTGCTAAATCAGGAATGGTAGTGACCATATCTTGGGTCCCTATCGAAGGTCAATTAACATAGCTCAAAATACAAATCCCTAGCGATCATTTAGTGAACGGTCACAAATTTTACTTAATTCTATGTCGTTTCTGACTAGCTTTCGTTAAGAGTGGAGTTACTCAAGTTTGAGTAAATGTAACTGGAATTGACGTTCACAAATCCAAAAAATTCATCTGATCTAAAAGACAATTACAGCGTCTCCAACTTGAGGTTGTACAGACTGAACATTGGACATAGAGCGAATTACAACTCAACCTAACTCCCAGTGGACCACCCCTCAAGTTGAAAAAAGATGAAGACACCGACTGTTGATAAATCTGACAGCTCTCATTTTGAAGTATAGGACGAAAATTTTAAAATGATTCTAAAAAATTTAAATGAAATTCGAATTAAAAGCGGTATGTTGTATGATAGACTAAACATCCAAAACTTAAGAAGCATTTTAAAATTTTCGTTCTCTACTTCAACATGGGAGCTGTCAGATCTATCATCACTCAGTATTTTCTTCTTCTTTTTTCAACCTGGATTAGTCTGTTAGTCAATGATTTCGATTTGTCGACAAGTCAACCCCAGTTACAGTTACTCATATTTGAGTGACTCCACTCTTGACGAAAGTGAGTAAAAATTGACTCAAAATTGTGAGTAAAATTTATGACCGTGTGCATGTACTCCGAAAAAGAGAACAAGAAACCGGGAAACCCAAATCCAGCGTCCTCCGTCATCGTTCGAGAATTGTATTACGAAATCGATGTTTTCGATGATTTCGGCGGATTTCCCTCCACATTGGCTTCACATCCACACAAACCACCTGTCGGAACTCACCGCGTACTGCGATGGGAACAAACGATTGAATTTCTGTTTCTCTTTCGTTTGGAGGCAAGGCCCCAATCTGATCGAAAACTGTGCAATAACGGTCTTTTATTAGATTAACACTTTGCTCTCATGCTTATTTATTCGTCCGCCTGGCGCTTTTGTTCTTCTGCATATGCTTCCACTCCCGATTCGGTTGGTTGCATATCGCTACATCTTTTTTTTTTTCAAATTCGAAGGTAAATAAATACACAACGAGTGTGAACCAGAAAACAGAGGAAGAACCCATAAAAAAAGATGGGCCTATTAATCTTAATAGTTTGGCAAACACTTATCGGCTTTGGTATGGCTACTTTAGACTCTCCACTTCCGATGCGAGGCTGGCGATTCCGATGGATGGGATAGTTTTGCTGGCTTTGTTTTGATTCTTCGCGCATTTTGCGGGCGAAAGAGAATGGGAGCTGCCCCAGCCCCCCTCCTTCAGCGCCCATCAATCGTCCGTTGCCATCCCGCCCGGCATGCCTCGTTGGGAGGCGAATCATAGACGGTCAGGTCCAGAGAGGCTGAAGAATGTTTGTAGTTGCTTCGTTTCAAGCCGGCCGCCCGCGATGATGGTTGCAGAAAAAGTAGGTGAAAAATTTAATTACAGATTTTAATTGCAATACACTGCTTTCCAGTACTGTTAGATGGTATGCGAAAATGCGGTGCAATTGGATTGTTTTCTAGTGGCGCAAGTGTTTGGAGCTTGCGCCCTTTCAAAGATCGCCAGAAAGGTGAAAATTTGATTGGACTATGTGGGGGTAACTAGCAATTTACACCAAATCAATTTAAAGTAGACGCCTGTTGAGTCAAGCCTCGTCAAGACATCGAAACTGACCATTTTCATAATCAACTACCGCATGGGAAAGGTTTCATCAAATCTAAATTAATTTCCCCCATTAGAGCCATTTTCTCTTCATTTAATCCCCAGGCCGGGGGAAACTATCACCGGCGGTTAATCTTTCGGAAGACGCCTCCCGCAATCCTTGCCGCTGCTGGCAAAATGCCAATTTATGCGGATAATGGTCCTCGTCCGGGCCATTTTTATACGGCAAGGTGCGTGAAATGAGTGATTCGTGAGTTGCTTCGAAAGTGACTGACCCGTGTTGACTTGTGGCTTTCGCGAGACATCAGTACCGTGTTAATGAAATGATCAGTGTGTGCTGTTAATTAAATCACTTTTGTTTATAGCTCTACAGCCCAAAACAACGAGGTTATGCATAGAGAGAGAGCACAGTCATTGGAGAGAAACCCGAAATGCATGACGTCTTGACAATGTTTGTCGGGTAGGGTGTCTCACTGGAATCGAGCGCAGCGAATTGCAATCGATTTGCAGTCAATTCAATGCGATGGATTTTGATTTAGTACATTTGATCAATTTTGCAACACGCTCACAGACGATTTGACGTTTGCGTTGGGAAAAGGCATAGACTGTGTCGCAATTCACGAATTTAATTTTCATTTGAACTTGACAGATGGAGAATAATCGATTAAGACTGCTACTAGCTGACTTATTTCTGACAGACGGGAAATCAGTTTTGACAGACATCTTATCGAAAGTATGTGGATATTTTTTTAAATCGATTAATCGATTATTTTCCATCTGTCAAGTTTAATTAAAATTGAAATTATTTCGCGAATTTTTATACAGCCTAACCTTATGTTGTTATGATGTTCAGCAGCAACGCATTTTCTGTCTAGCTGTTGCATTTAGTTTTGCAGGGAATTAAAGTTGCTTTCAGGAATAGAAATTGATGTCATCAAATAAAGTTGATCAAATCCATATAGGGAAGCGGAACCTATTCTCACCATAGTACATATATCGATCACATTCTGCAGCCATCCAACTTCAAACGTAAAAAGATGTTTAATTTCTCCAATAAATGGACGCAGTAACCAAGAATATATAATCCTGACAAATAAAATTAGGGCTTGAATATAATTAAAAGCTGCAAAAACGTGTCGGAGACTTAGATTTTGTAAAAATAATGAGCAGTCAGATTTTCAACACAATTGCTTACATTTGATCTAACCTTACTAGGGAATATACTCGAGCCAGACTCCAAGTTTTCTCTTTAATTGCACTATATCCTCCATGGGCGTAGCCAGGATTTCAAATAGGGTGGGGCAAGATATTTTTTTAGAGAGAACGAGAGAGAGAGAGAGAGAGAGAATTACACCGTCTTCAACCAGTGGTTACACACACTGAACACATAACATTATACAACGGACAACACAACGCTCGGTGGACCAGTAGAGTAGGGACATTTTCAAGTTCCACCGACTATAGGAGGAATCGAGCCCTCACTTTGTGACAATCCGCCTGAACGACCGATGGATTATCTTCTCTACGATTACGCAACAAGATTCAAATTCTAGGCTTGTTCTAGAAAAAACAAAAAAAAACACAGAGGATTTTAAAAACATTAGGTTTGCCACATGTTTCAAAAATCGAACCGCATTAAATAGCAACCATGGTTAAATCTAGCGGGTACTGTTATGTGTCGAAATATTCGCTTTCCTGTCGTGTTGGATTTTTGTATAAGATAACCACCAAGTTTGTTCACAGTTTTTACTGAAAATGTACTTTCCTCCACCACCCTCTCACCCACACTGAAAATTAAATTTTGATTTTAGTACAAAATCGAAGGTAGGACTAACAAATCTATTCGATGTATTCGTTGTAAACAGATTTGTACTTTTCAAGAAGCTACCTTCAATGCTACACGCGTAACTGACTAAAACACGAAGCATTTATTGGCACAGCAATAACATTAGTGCATTGTACGAAAACAATATAAACTATTACGAATATTTTATTATCAATAAAAAGAAACTAAAAATTGATTGACAGATCTTCTATATCGACTCAGTATGTAACTGAAAAAAAAATCAATGATTCCAGCACACCCAAGGAGCAATACCAACATGAATGAGTACGGTTGAAGAGAAGCAGCAATTGGTTGATCTTCAAGAAATTCATTTTGTGCACGGTACAAAGAGGTGTAATGATAGCATTTCACCAGATGACAAGCATTAAGAATGTTCCATACAATTTACGAGACATTTGTTCTATGTACAAAATCCATGTTTACGAAACGAGTGAAAGCTAATTTACGAAAATAAATTTTCAGTGTATATATTGACAAGGCAAAACCGCAAAAACACCGTTTTTCTCCTATAGATACAGAAAAAAATCTTTGAGGTAGCTCATTGAATCTTCCGGTCCACCTCTAAGCATCTTACTATAATGTACTAGGTGGGTCTTCATAGATTGCCTATCAATATGCAAAATTTGGATGACGTCTTCTGGAGTTGGAGGTGGAGTTATCTCAAATAATATTAATCCATCCAATGTATCACAAAGCGATTGATTGAGCGGTCTCCCTGGTTGATGCTAAACCAATGAGCCTGGACATAAATAGATGCACAAAGTTGCCAGAAGGCACGAAATGCTTATACACACTCTTACTTTTACCGCAATTTTAAATGAATTCGCATAGATTGTTCTTAAGAAGCTTCTATAGGATAGGAACAGTTGTAAAAATTGAAAGTTTACAAAAAAAGTTAGCTTACAGCATCGGCTGTGAAAGGTTGTGTCGATGCTTTTATACGCACTATTTTGTTATATTGCGCGTTTCGTATTGATTCGGTCATCTATAATTCGGCGGTGTGAGTAATCGAGTGAGCACAGATAAATAAACAACAAAAATGCTTCCTGGTGAGATGTGGGGCTTCGCCTGGCTGGTGGTCCGGTGGTGGGGATCACAATTAATTGTGATCCATAATATTGATTTGCCATGCTCGCCGTACCACCATATCCTGGAGTAAGTAAACCACTATCCCATTTTGTGATTGAATCCAATATCACTATTTGTATAAATAAAAAAAATTCTCATAGATGCCCATTTGCACTTTATTGCTACATCTTGTCACAAAATCGAGGCAACTTTACGTTTTTTCATTGGGGCAAAGGGCAATCTATCAAACATTAACACTAAATAATAAAAAATTGAAGCAAACACTAAAATTAAAAAAAAATGATTCAAAAGTTAGGGGGGAGGGCAACGGCCCCCCTCTGCCCCCCTCTGGCTACGCCTATGATATCCTCACACATTTTCGGTGTGTAATTGTACAAACCATAAAAATCACACCTCGCTTATAACACTAGCCACTATGGGATTAATTTTCACAATATTTTAAATACGCTTGCAGCTATTCTGAACCGTGTTTACAATCGACGTAATCGCTTGATGTTGCACTGCTCATATACTGTATAGCATACACATCAACGCTAGTGTGCATGTTCAATCATTCATAGAACATTCTATGCCCAACGTTATGGTGAGTCTTGTTGTCAATATTCTCACGGAGGGATAACAAACAAACCCTTTCATTTTGTCTTGGTTATATACATGCTACCCAACACACGTGAAGTGCTGTTAAATGATCTACTTCACTTTTGGGTGTAGTAGTGAAGTAGTGAAATCAGAACGATTAACATATGTACACAGATGGGATTAATGTTTTTCGTGATATTGTTAACATAGGTACATAGCAGTAGCAATTTTTCCGTATTAAATTGGAAGAAAATTATCAGAATCGAATGTTTTGTGTGTTGCTAAACGATTTACGCTAAGTGGACGAATAAATTGTGAATAGCTTGTGTACTCAGTGTTCGGTATTCAGTGCATATTCACCGATTTCCACTGGAGGTCTGCTTATTAAGCTCAATATAGGTTCCGCTTCCCAAACACCCCTTGGCTCTTGTCCTAGGATACAGCCTGTCACATCCGACCAAAAGAGCACAGAAAATTTTTGTTGCTTCAGGAATAGTAGTATATTTTTTTACACAGCCGTTCATGAAAATGTTCTGGTAAATGAAAATGTCACTTTTCGTGTCATAGCTATGGTATGCTTGGTATGCATGGAAATGTATGCCACCTTTCTTAATCAAGGTTCCGTATAAAACTCTTACCCAAAAAGCAGTTTTAAGTATGCTTTTGTCGTTGTTTTTTGTTCAGCGTCGCGATTTGGAGTCGCCGCCTTCTTTTAAATTGACAGTCCGGCTCATATTTCAGCCATTCCATAAAATACCGATATAGTGGGTCTAAGAATTGTTTAAAAATTTGTTGTTTTGTTCCTCATTACAAAATATTAGACACCTATTTTTTTATTTTTTTATTACGGTGAGCACTTCCATGTTAGACGGTTCCAAAAATCGATGAAAATCTGTTTTTTTAAAGAAATTATATCTTTTGAACCACTGGGCCGATTTCAAATGTTGAAATATCGAATGAAAGATAAGGTCTGTATCCGCAATAATCCGGACACCTAAAAACATGAATAAAACATAAATTTCGCATTCAATTTCCGTCATAGTTGTTTATTTCAGATTCATGATATGTGTTTTAACAATTCGTGAACTGCCGTTCTACGCATAATTGTCCCATATTGAAAAATAGACAACTGAGCAAAATGCAATTATAGTTAAAACATATTTTTGTTATCGGGAAAGTATTGGCGTAATAAATAATGCTTTTATGTCCAAAATAACGTTGGAAACCATCATATTCAATTAATCCTATCATTTTTTTCGTTTGTAGATTCAATTTATGTTACTTTTAACGAAAAATGATCGGTGGGACTGTTATGCCGAGAAATATGGAATAAATTGAACAATTCTACGCATAAGAGTCCCACTGAGAATTTTGAAAGTTTTATTCGAAATCGGAAATGGACGCATTGGCCGTGTTGCATACGAAAGTGATGATAGTTATGGCGATATTTACGGGTTCGATCTCATTGACGGATCGGGAGAGGAAGTGGAAGTGCCGAGCACCGAATGCGAAAAGCTTCCCAGCGAAATCTTTAGAAATAAGTGACGATTCTGATGGAAGCTTTTACGAAACCCTAGAAATAAAACAAAATAAGAAATCCAGGAGGAGAATTTTGCCAAGAAACGAAAAAGCGGCGAATGGCATCATTAAGAACTCGAACGAAATTAACAGTTAGTCAATACACACTGAACTAGATTCACTCGCGACCGTACATTGAAAGTATCTGAAACATCCAAATCGAAAAATGGCGTTACTACATAGAATACACTAATTCCGTAGACGTCAACACATGATTTATTTAAACAATTTCTAAAAGAAGCAACTAAATAATCGCAAATAAGATCTTCACGATGAATCAACACGTCTCATGGTAGAATTCTCCTTGAGGGATCAACGGTAAAGAAGGCGTTGCTGTCAAAGCAGCATAAAGATGTTCCAGAACAAAAATTTAAATTCATTGAGAACCTGCCTACAATGAAAGGAACTGAGCAATAGCCATGTTTTTTTTCTATGAGCTATGTTTATGTATTTGGAATTAAATAAAATTTCGTTTTGCTTTTTGAAAAACGTCGGTATTTTTAACCCCACAATAATTTTGTCAGTTAGTAACCATTGTTGGTCAATCCGTTCACTGTGCAAATAAAATGGAAGTGCCCATAATTGTGTGCATATTAAATTGATCTGTAATTGTGAACCCATTGTAAGAAATATCATCCTTACGTTTTTGAACGGAGACGCTCTGCCCCCTCCCGCTTTCCACTCACATTGATTTTTAGTCCTTAGCATCTAGTTTTATATAATTCTGAACAATACGCTTGTGAAAATTGAAGTAAAATACATTGCTATTGGATACTTCGCTAGTGGGACAATTATGCGTAGAATTTCACAATGGGACAAACAGACTTGGTATTTTTTCGAGAAGTTTTCGAATAACTAATATTTTTAGTTTGTGTTTGCTGTAAATATACGTGAAAATAGACCGTTTTATTAAGAAAAATTCAAATCTTCAAAAAGCAATATGGGACAATTATGCGTAGAACGGCAGTGAAGACACTACATAGTTATTCGGTATTTGCATGAAATTTTCGAACTTTGCGCTTAACTCCGTCCATTAGGGTTTGTACAGACTCTTCAGAAATCGTAGAAGCCGTCTTTGTCCAAATTTTGCTGGAAGTGTTTGGTGTCTTTGATTCCTTGCTTCTTTCCAGAAAGCTTCCGCTTCATCAGAGTCCAATATCTCTCGATTGGTCGTAGCTCTGGGCAATTTGGCGGGTTTGTGGTTTTTGGTACAATGTTCACTTGATTTGTTTGGTACCACTTCATCACAGTTTTAGCATAGTGGCATGATTCCAAATCGGGCCAGAACCAAGGTTTTTCTTTGTGGCTTTTGATGAAGGGTATCAATCGCTTCTGCAGCCACTCTTTCTGATAGATCTCCTTGTTGATTGTGCCTGTAGTGACGAAAGATTTGCTCTTTTTGCCACACGTGCAAATTGCTTGCCACACAAAGTATTTTTTGGGAAATTTCTATGGCTTTTTCCTTCTGAAATACTCAGCTGTAGCATTTCTGGCCATAGCAGAATAAAAAGCCAGCCCTGCAAGCTGCTTGAAATCCTCCAGAACATAAATTTTCATTGTCCATAACAACGCATGAATACTTCGTCAAATATTCGCAGTTCAAACGTCGAGCCCGTGATTTTGCTGCCAAGTTCTGTTTGTCGTTGCGATTTGGAACTGTTTTTACCTATACGACATAAGTCCCAAACGTTGTTTTGATTTTTGGACATCCCTATTTTACGAGCCACCGTTCGAATGGAGAGATTTGGGTTTTTCGTTAATATCCTTTTCACCTTTCGGTCCATGACAGGATCAGCGCGTGCCACACATAGCAATGAAACCAACTAAGTTCCTGCAGATGAACCTTCATCATGCAAAAGGAGCGTCTGCTGTCATGAGTCGGAGGTTTAGAAAAGAGGGGCTGGGCGCGGTACTAATTCAAGAGCCATAGACCAATAAAGGAAAAATACTTGGTATTCAAACACAGGACTGTAAGCTGTTCTATGATGAAAAGCAGAGTACGCCGAAAACTGCTGTTTTGGTTGATAAAACTCTGAATTGCTATCCCATTACAGAATTCTTCAAACGGGACATTGTTGCGGTCATGGTTGAGGTGCCTACCACCAGAGGAAAAACGGAGGTCATAGTAGCTTCAGCCTATTTTCCGGATGATGCTCCTGAGGTGCCTCCTCCTGAGATCGACTCATTTGTCAAGTACTGTAGAGCAAATAATAAGTCACTCATAATTGGCTGTGATGCCAACGCACATCATCCGTGTGGGGTAGTACTGATATCAACAGTCGAGGGGAGTGCTTATTGGAATATCTCTCAACAAATAATATAGACATATGCAATAAGGGAAACGTAACTACATTCCTAAATGCTATTAGACAATAAGTCTTAGATCTGACATAGTGTAATAGTGCAATTTATGAAAGAATTGCAAATTGGGAAGTTTCTGAAGAAACATCATTGTCAGATCATAGACACATTGTGTTCCAATGGAGTGGTGGAAATCGGTCAACTACTACATTTCGAAATCCGAGGAAAACAAACTGGGATCAATATGCACAACATTTAAACTCGGAGTTATTTACAGAAGGTGGAAAGATTGATTCAGTTCAGAAATTGGAATCATTTTCCCAAAAGGTAAATGATACGATTTTAAATTCTTTCCATATTAGTTGTCCTATCAAGGAATCGTCCTCTAACAGGGATGTTCGGTGGTGGAACTCTAAGTTGGAACGTCTGCGTAAAACATCTCGTAGGTTGTTTAATAAAGCGAAAAGAACCTCAGATTGGACCCCCTAAAGGAGTGCACTTACTGAGTACAATAAAGAAATAAGCAAATCTAAACGAAGATGCTGGGTTCTAACGTGTGAAAACATAAGCAATAGTTCGGAAGTCCGCAAGACCTCAGGGGCTCTTGCAAGGGATCATACGATTGAACTTGGGAATCTGAAAATGAGGATGGAGTTTTTACAAAAACTCCTAGTAAAACGTTAAAGTTGATGATGGAAACACATTTTCGTGGATCAGTTTTGTGTGTAGATCCAATCAGAGATGGATCACTTGAAGGTGAAAAAAGTTCTACAAGGACATCTCAAATGTCTGTTAGAGCGAAAATTGCTGCAAATGACTTGGCTGACAAAATCTTTAAGAAAGCCAGGGTAGAAAATACGTTGAGATCTTTTCAGCCTTACAAATCTGCAGGAACTGACGGGAAATTTCCAGAATTACTTCGAAACAGCGAAGCTGTGTTGATCCCGCCATTAATTGAGATTTTCTAAGGCAAGTTTAAGACTCAACCATATTCCAACTTCATGGACACAAGTAAAAGTTATCTTCATACCTAAAGTAGGAGAAGCGAGACAAGGCGCTTCCTAAATCATACAGACCCATTAGTCTTTCATCAGTCCTATTAAAAACTATGGAAAAAGTGTTGAATGATTGTATAAATTCAAATTAAATGAACAAGCATCCACTATCTGTTCTTTCTTAGATATTGAAGGAGCTTTCGACAACGCTTCCTATTCATCTATGGCTCGTGCCATGAAGAAAAGGAACTTTGACATGAACATAATTAACTGGGTTCATACCATGCTCGCAAAAAGAGAAATCACTTCAGAGCTGGGAAGTTCATCTATTACAGTACGGGCAACGAAAGGTTGTCCCCAAGGAAGAGTCCTCTCACCACTAATGTGGTCCTTAGTTGTAGACGATCTTCTAAGAAGCTTAGAGGAAAAAGGTTTCGAGGTTGTAGGTTTTGCAGACGATATAGTCATTATAGTGAGGGGAAGAATTTGACAACATCATTTCAGAAAGAATGCAATGGGCCTAAAATTTACCCAGTCTTGGTGTATCAAGGAGGGCCTTAGCATTAATCCAGCAAAAGTAGTAATTGTACCTTTCACTAGGAAAAGGAAGTTTAGTCTAAAAGCGTTCCAGCTAGGAGGATTAAAGATCCATCTTAGTGAACAGGTTAAATACTTAGGAGTGATACTGGATGCCAAACTGAACTGGAATGCTCCAGAATGGTCACCACAAAGTGTGATCAATCGAAAAGGTTTATAATTCCAAATGTTACAATTAGTAAAAAGCTTCTGGAGCTCAATAAGAGAGTTCTTTGTACCCATACTGGCCTAGTAACCGGACGGTAACCACGGAACGGAAGGAGCAACTTAGAACGATTCAATGATTACGAAAAAGTGAAAAATGTTTGTTGTATAAAGTATCTCGATTTTTATTTGTTTCCACTCATTCTATTTTAGCAGTGTTGAAGAAACGTCAAATTAACTGATATAAGTGGTATATTTGCTGCCATATGGTGTCATACATTGTCTGGTTACTTGAAGAAAAACCCCGCATTAATCCACCGATGGTGAGAATGAACCCTTACCACACTTCACCAGAATTCAAATGTAGGCAATATTGTACTGGATACATATTTTCATCAGAAGTTCAAGAAGATTCAGAAATATTCAATATGCCATACATTCAGTTTATAAAATGAACTATTTTGTCAATACTGAGCGTATTGTTCAGCGATTGTGATTAAAAATATTACCATTAATAGTCTTTAATGACCTGTTTATGTTAGTTATATAAAGGGGAAATTACATAAATACTGAAAATTTTATAAAATCAGTCCCTAGAAAGAATTATTAGACAATCCTAAGCGTCAATTTTGGTTATCGATATGGTTCAATAAACTTAATTATTGGTACCTTTTTTGTTGAAAATTGAGTTAAAGTATATGGAAACTAATTTTCAGAATATACTGCGTATGTAGTTCAAAATCAGACCACTCGAGCCAATCGATCCTGCTCTAGTTCTAGCTACAGTCGCATAGTGCGACTAGTCCACTGTATGTGCTATACAACGTCAGATGCGACGTAATGAATGCTGGCGGCAATCGATTGGTGTGATTGGTCTTGTTCGATTTTGCCTACTGCTGACGAAATCTATGTCATCTCACAATTATGTGCACTCAGGTATTGTTTTGGTCATATCTCCATGAAGGATTATCCAATCATAATGGAAATTTTGACCGGTTATTTGGAGATATCATAGCTTTGATTTGGCTGATCAACAAAACTAAAATCGTGTACACAAATAGCTCAGTATGTAATCAGGAGACTAAACCTGTTTGATTACTATTATAATAGGCCTTCAAGTACTGTTTCGTTCATATCTTCGTAACGAAATGTCCGGAATGAAAAAAATCAATCAGCGTTCTGTGGAATGCTTGCCAGCTTCCATTTGCCGTCAACAGAAAATCGGTTCACTGAATGGCTGAAAACCGATGTGACATTATTTGTAACGCACACACATACACACACACATACATACACACAGACATGTGCTCAGTTCGTCGAGCTGAGTCGAATGGTATATGACACTCGGCCCTGTGGGCCTCGGATAAAAAGTCGAGTTTTCAAGCGATCTTATTACCCTTCTATTGATGTAAGAAGGGTAAAAACAACAACATTTTATTTTGTGATTTTTCCATTTTATTTCCATTCTCATCAAGAAATACTATTACTAGTTACACCTTTGAATTGTTCGATGCATTAAGGTATAACAAAAACGCAGATGACGTCACTGCAATAACCATTTGGAAAAACAATTCGTGTGTAATATAGAGAACGATAAATTAATCTCAATAGATCTCTATCTCTTGTTGTACAAAACCGCGATTCGCAAAGTTGCAAAAGCTGCAAGTGTTTTTATGTATCTTCCTTTCAATCTTATATTTACCTATACTTCATTCTAGCTTGAACGTTTGTCTACGCTTTTGAATTAATTTTTCAAACCTTTTTTTCATCGGTCAAATTTCCTAAAACGCTATATGAAACATTTGTAGATCATTTAAAATATCAAATCTACACTAGTTCAATACACAAGTTTCTGTTCAAGAAAGTTAGAGTCAGATTCACATTCACGAATTTAAAACCCATTTTGAACAAAACCATTACCTTTACCAAACAATTGGTCCGAGAACATAATTCTCATCCCTCTCCATGGCTGGATTTTGTACCTGGCGCTGGTGGGAGGGCCTAATCTCATGTTAATGATTTATTGGAGGTAGCTGATTTATTATAGATGTCGCTAGGTCATGTCATTGACCTTCACTATAATGAACCATTCATGCGAGAGCCAAAGGTCCAGCCACACAAAGTAGTGCTAATATCACACTCGCTCCTCTTTTTATTTCATAGCCGCGTCGTAGCATGCATGTATAAAGGCACTAAAGTTGAGTGTGATATTGGCGGGTTGGGCCGCAAATCACAAAAAAAATAAAAATAGATAGATTTATTCAACTTTGAAAACATTTAATATTCAATTTGAGGTGGAAGTTTGAACTGTGTCTTAGAATTTCATATGCAGTGGACTTCTAGACCGTGGCCTTAAGTATTGTGGTTTTTTGGGATGCGGAGGGCCCGTTTAGGAACTCAGAGTATCGTATCACTGGGGTTTGTCATAGATGTGTCTGTTCAGAATGGAAGAGGTGTGGTACCGGCAGGCTTTGCCGCAATTTACGCTTAGGCGAGGCTAGAAACAGTTTGTAGACGCCTGACGTCAAGTAGTTAAGGGACACGACAGGAGGTGCAGTTTTCATTGGCGTGGCAATTCTTTCATTGTTCATAAATTATAATTTAAATATATGCGGTATACGACAGCCGACTTTCAAATTATAGCAAATCATAGAGAGATGTTACTTTGATATAGCAACTATGCAGCGTAAATACAACATGAAACTTACAGTGGCATCTCAAATAGCCTGGTCACATTTATACAAACTACAGGGAATGGCTCTTTCTATCTTTTCGGGATTTGCCGTATATCATTGTAATGCACAATTGTAAATTAACGATTTTATGATCACCTTAATTTATTTTTTTTAAACACAATTTAAAAAAAACTGATTGAGCACGTTAGTAGAACGATTGTGATTAGGAAACAAGGATAATTTCAAATTAACACTTGATTTGATCACTTTTTAAAATAAGAAATAAAACATTGAAACACTTTTTTCAAATAATCACTAGTAAACGCGAGTAAATTCCTTCAAATTCCAGACCTGTCTTCTGACAGATAGGCCTATCTCGGCTGCGACTTACAGACTTCTTCAGTGCCAAGTGCTCGATTTATGATTTTCTTTTTGTAGCATTTTTAACCGGTCCAAAACGCCCTACATTAACCACCTACCCTAACCTATCCTTGTTCCTTCCCATGGAGTTCATGTGGTCTGAATAGACTAGTTCGCCATTACCCCTCCTTCACCATCGGCTTTGGACTGACTTGCAGCTCTTATTGCCCCACCAACTGCTGCAAAATGAAAATGAAAAATGAAAATGAGAGAACATAATTCTCATTTTGAAGGCCTGCCTGTTGCGTTTGCGCGTATTTCATAGTTTTCCAATCACGGAGATAACTTAGTACTAAGACACCATCGTTACTAGGAACTGGGAAGGACTGCAAATAGTATACGAAACACGCATATATTTAAAAGAATAAGCAGTTTTAACGTAATTAAAAAGAAATAACTTAACTCACTTAAAAGATTTTATAAAGAAATTCCGTTGTAAGGTATGAACAAATTGAAAGAGGTATTTTTTCGATAAAGCTAATTAATCCATGCCAATTCTAAGGGACTACGATACTGATTTTTTTTTAAATTAATGTGGGCTTCTGCTTGTCTTATCCTCAGGAGGTGCTAAAGTCCTTAAGATCTGAGATTTTGGGTAAAGGTAGTTTATGTTCCAGATACATACGATAAGACATGCCAATGCCAATATTTCTTCTAATATCTTAAAGTTTTTTTTCACAAAAAATAAAGAGAATAAAAGACGGTTTGAGTTACTTAAACCCAAGTGTTTTCAAATTTTTGCACAAAAAATAATGTTTTTCCTCGGTGTTAATTTTTATTCAATTAGTTTTGATATTCACTACAACTTATTGTTTGCATAAGTCGGTTTTAGAAATTGGGTTGTTTGATCAATTAACAAATGTCGGTTTTTATATTCCGTTAAATTAGATTTATTTTGTGAGCACAAAATCATCTTAAGCAATCACATAGATGATTTATCACAATTTTCAAACAAAATAAAATAAGTTTATTAAATGACAATAAAAAGATTAAGTGGCAAATCATCCCCATTCAAAGTTCCATAGAGGTTTACATGAATACTGTTTTTTTTCCTGTGCAAATATTTCTTGTGCATTAAAATTTATAACATTTTGGAGCTCAAGCTTCATAGTCAAATGTATGTTTAGAATTTCGTTCAAATAAAAAAGTCGACTAAAATGTCACGCATTATCAGGCCATTCTGATTGGAAATGCTTTTGCATGACTTCACACCGCAAGTCACTATTACAAACGGGGCAGGCTATGCATGTTATATCAAATTTCTAATTATTTTCAACCGTGGAAACAGCTGTCAAAATCGCTGTACATACGCATCTAATTTCTTATTCGTACAATAGAAAAGTCAGAGAAGTGTATTTTATATCAAACCTTTAATAATATCTATTGATTTATATTTATATATTCGTTAGACGAGGAACAAACCTTCATGTAAGTACCTTGTTTCTTTATACTAGCAGGTCTAAAAATGTTGTCTAAGCTTCGAGCAGGTTAAATTATTTTCCGTGTAAAATGTGTGACCTCAACCGCAAGATGTCGCGACTAACAGCCCTAAAACTTTATCATTATTTGTCATTCAAGATATGCTTCCGTTCTGTGCAGTAACCCAACAAAAAAAAGCAAACCACTGTCAAAGGTTTTCGATTCCCAACACTAGATGGGATGCTAGCGGCGCGCGAGGGGCGCACCAATTTACTTTAGACTTTAAACTGACCTAATGCCAGTATTCCATATTGAAAAGCATCGAGAATGATCTAGAAACTGAGCTGTATTCTAGAACGGGCCGATTTCAAGCTCCATCATTCACAACACACGTGATCATTTAATTAAATACAATCAAGTGAACTACCGGCCATCCGTACGAGCATGGATCGCACAAATGAGATAAGTTGAAAAATTATTAGCCAATGCAAGCAGCAAGGAAAAAAAGTGAAATTTGCTTTTCACTCTCGCGAAACAGATTGCCTCCCTTCATGTCGGAGCGCCATGGCGACCAGACGTCAACTTGAAGTTAGTTGGTACTGTGCCTCCTGTGCCTCGTCAGGTGTGTAAAACATAAATTAATTCCCTCGCTCTCGCGAAAGATTTACTCGAGCAGATTTAACTCAAACATTGTCCATTTAGCACTTGGTCAGCATCGGCCGGTACTGAATTGAGTTGACTATAGGCGGAGAGAGGGGCTCTCGCATGTGGTAGCAGCGCTCGAGCGACGAGCTTCATAAATAAACAAAAGGAAAACTGCCACCGGCCGCTAAATGGCCTCGCTGATGGTCATGTTTTCGGACAAGCGCATCCAAAATACATCATCATCATCATCATCATCATCATCATAGCCATCATTATTCATCTTTCTGGGGCTGCCGCCACGAATTTGGATTCCGTAGGGCGGTTTCGAGGGCGGAGATTTTGTTATGAACGTCATATTTGGTCCGAAAATGTTATACATTTTAATCCGAGTCCGCTTAAAACAAGACTGCTCGGTGGACGGTAGAAGGACGGGATGATATATGCACTAGTAACTGAGTGTGGTGCAGCTTTAATAAGTGCGGAATGGAATTTTAAAAGATGAGCTAAGTGGACGCCAAACGGGGCAACAACGAGGGCTTATTTGTGGAAAAGAGCTTTCATTCAATTTATAATTTTCAGGCGCACCCCTCGTGATAATCATCACCATCGAGCGGCCAATGGGAAGTGGATGGGCATTTAGCTTGGAGCTTACTATACACTTTCGGTTGATGGAGTTCCCATAATGCACGTGATGGGTTTGGATGAAAAAAAACGTGATCATCACATGGATGCTGATTTTGAACGAGCAAATAAAGGCCCTAAGTAGCATTTCAGCCGCCGACGTTCGCCGAATGCATTAGACTAAAAAGCGGACCGCGTTCCCATTGTGGGTATCGTGATCAAATTTGCTCATGTGAACAATTGTCGGGGGCCAGCAACAGGATTTTCCCCGCCTTGTACTAAATGTCTAATTGAGGCGCATCTTCGTTGGCCTTACGCAACCGGCCGGTACTGTGTGAACTTTGACGCAAACCAGCTTTGTTGCACTACATTTTCCTAAACCCATATTTCGTAACCAACCGACCGACATTTTTTTTTGTGGGAAACGAAAACCTTAACTTTTTAGGACTATACATAATTTCCTAAAGCAACGATTGACCTCCCAAAAACCTAAACTCTGTTGCCTGACCCATCTTTCCGGATGAGCGATCCCGTTTGTTCAGCTTTCCGACAAGAATTCGCCATCAATGGCCACGCACGTACAAAAAGCATTCTTTCCCATTGATACACTGCTGGCCGTATATGTAATTGAACCGATCCGGACCCGTCCCCGGACGATGGCAATTCGTTCCAAATTGCCCCACTAACACCGGACAATAACAAAGGTCAGCCTACAACACGATGTCGGCGCGAGAGCGAGTATGTGAACAACAGAAAGGCACGCCAAAACCCAATCAATCGGCGATGGTGGGCGATCAAATTTCCGTTCCGTTCGATAAATAATGGTTCTGGTTTGGTTCGGCGTTCTTTCCTCTGCCGTCGCCTCGTGACGTGGTTCGCACTTCCGAGCACCGAACAACAACCAAAAAAAAAAGTGACTCGAAAGATTTCGACCGTGGGGTGGCCAAGTGGTGCTTGGAACATGTGCATGGGAAATGTAATTGCAGTCGAAAATCGTTCATTCAATTAGGTCTCCAAAGCATTGGAACTGGCCGGGGCAGCTAGCACAGATTGTGATGTGAGTTATAATTGAGACGGCGCTCAAGGTTCTCGAAATTCTTGGTAGAAAACGCTAAATGGCGAACGATTTCCGGGCTGCTGATGGGTCGGGTGTTTCGTTTCTGAACAAGTTGTGTGTTTGTGTTCATTTCTCGTATCATCCTTATTAGGTATTATTATGAATTATAAAACGGTTCATTGTTTTCCGCAATCATCAAGACCCCGACTGCAGTTCATAACCTTTTTCCAGCATAATTGGAATGTTGCGGTTTGGAGAGGTCTGTGAAAAGAATTAAACATTTCTTCTGAATTAACCATCGGTTTCTGCTTCCTATTTGTTATCGTTACGGGACTTTAAAAGCGGCGGTCATTCGTCTCGGATAAAAAAGCGTTGGTTGTGGTGTTACAGGATTGAGCATGAACCAACCGGAACCTCGGATCTCAATTTGAAAAAGAAATCGGTTATCGAAGCGCGTGGGCGAAGATCTGAAGCATCCGGCAAGCACCCGTCAAAATTTGGAGCGATACAAACAGAAGCAAAGACAGCAAACTAATCTTTTTCAGGTGACGTCTGGAGGAGTTCCTTTAAACGTGTCTCGAATATAAAGTTTCTCCGCGCCATCTATTCATTTATTTCAAGACCGCGTACGATACTGTTGATCGTGAAAAGATATAGAAGATTATGCACGAGAACGATTTGCCCGGAAAATTGACTTACGTTTGCTTTGAAAAAAAAATGGACAAAAAATACCGATTTTTCATGGGTTTACCTTCACCCGCACTGAAAAAACTACCCATGCAGCATCAATCATAGTAACCCATGAGTCAGCAGACAAAACTTGACTGTTCTATCATTCGAACTCTCACCGTGATGGCAAAAACAGTAAAGCAACTCCGTTCAGAAGTCTGTGCGCGTTCAAAGAATGGCAACGGATATCGTGCGGCACTATTAGACCACAATCAGAGCATCTAAAGAAAGCCCGGTTCCGGACGGCCGACGACCTGAGCAACAAGAAGCTCCAAAGGATGCTGAAGAGGAAGACCGAGGGAAAAGTGGCTACATCGCTGCGTACGCTTGACCGGGAGGTCGGTTCAACCGGCCAAACCTGCCAAGTACCTGGCAAACATGAACATGAATGAAAGCGGAAGTCGAATCCACTGGTTTCGTAGCAATGATGCAGCGGCAGCGGCTGAATAAGATGGTCAACTCGACTCTCTCGGCAAATCACGACGTGGCGGTGGTGAGGGACGACGAGACCTAGGCAACGACTGGCAGGGCACTTCGTATTTTATTTCCCCCACGAAGGAATTGAGCTCCGAGGTTAAGTTCATTTCACACACCAAGTTCCCCAAAAAGGTGCTGCTGTGGTTGACAATCAGCGACAAGCGGATGTCAAAGCCGCTCTTCTTTCGCTCAGCACTGGCCGTTAACGGGGAAATTTATAGTACGAAATGCCTGCGAAGTTGCGTCGGTCATCAAGAAATACCATAAGGGCGAAGACGCGGTGATCTGGCGTCGGCCCACTACTCGAAGCGATCGTTGGAGGAGATGGAGCGGATGAATATCGAAGTGATACCCAAGTCGGCGAACCCGCCCAAGGTCCCCCAACTGCGTCCCATCGAGAATTTCTGGGCCAACCTGAAGCGTAAGATCTACTTCAACAATTTTGTCGCGAAAAGGGAGGAGGAATTGATAAATAAGAAGAAAGAACTCAAATACATGAATCCTAGAGGGTTTGAGCTGTTTAGTGGAATACTTGTAACTATAAATTAGAAGAAAAATTAGTAATCTCCATTTAATTCCAACTACCTTTGCTTATCTTCGACAGATACGCGTATTTCGTCTACAATGTGCAGACTTCTTCAGTGTCTCGTACTAATAACTCGAGTTATTAGTACGAGACACTGAAGAAGTCTGCACATTGTAGACGAAATACGCGTATCTGTCGAAGATAAGCAAAGGTAGTTGGAATTAAATGGAGATTACTAATTTTTCTTCTAATTTATAGTTTCAAATACATGCCTACACGCCGCCATGGCGAATGTTCCGGTTAACTGCCGGAAGGCCGCTCGCAAGGGCGTAGATTTGTTTTGCAAGTAAGCTTAAATAATTACCTTCCATTGGAAATTTATCAAAAGCAATTATCTGTCTTAACTTTTTTAATGCAAACTTTAGTTTCCCAGAACACGTCATGCATTCCGGGGGGGGGGTGTCTCCTTGCAGTTCTGGGCCTTGCGGCCTTTTCCTCCGCATCTTTTGAGCGGACCATCCTACTTTGAGCTGGACCACTTTCAGGGCCGAGTCCGCTGTGGCTGCCGCCAGCCGTAACGTGGTCACTAGGGTGGGACACGGACATATGAAAGAAAAAAATATTCGCTCCCCAATGATTTTTGGAAGCCTTTTGGGACCCATAATAACTGTGCAAAATTTCAGCTCGATCGGTGAAACTATATTTTTGCTCTCGAGGTTTTAATTTTACATAGGATTTTATATGGGAAAACTTACTTTTACATTGAATAATCTGGTGAGGTGACCCGTTGCCATCTAAAAATAAGTGAACCAAATTTCAATCTTCAGAAATGCTGCAAACAACCAAAGCCAAAGTAGCTAACCAATCAATGAACGGCTTTCCTCCTTCCATGCCAGGAGGCTGCGTTGGAACCGTCCCTGCTAGACACAGCGTAGACGTGGATCTAGCTTCGAGTGCCATACTAGCACGCAAGTGTCTTGCACAGGCCATGCATTGTACATGGAGTGAGTACTAGTGTGTGTCGCTAAGTGGAAAAACAGTTTCTTAGTAGAGCTCGTTCGACTGTCTCGGACTTGTAATCAGTTCTTAGCTTAAACTAACTTTTATTCATACTACATCATGCTCTGGATCGCTTTGGCATATGTTCATATCAAAGAATCAACGTTTCATTTCTGGAATAATTATCCAAGAAGAATAAGTTTGGTCATCAACTTATTATTTTTCATGATGAAGCACAACAGGGTTGCAACGCCTCAGCCAGATTATTCAATGTAGAAAGTAAGTTTTCCCATATAAAGATCCTTATGTCAAAATTTAGAAAACCTCGAGAGCAAAGAAGCTAATAGGTTTCAGCGATCGAGCTGAAATTTTGCACAGTTATTATGGGTCTCAGAAGGCTTCCAAAAATTACTAGGGAACTAGAATTTTAATTTTGACCCAGCCTAGTGGTCACTTGAGTTCAAAGGGGACCCTTTCGCAGGCGTTTGACTGTTGTGGCAGTCATACTGGGCCTTGATGGCTAGTGAAATGCCTCCGTGTTCTCTTCCAGGTTTTTCCACAGGTAAACACTTCCACTCCCGGTCCTAAAGCGGTGTCAGCTTCGTGTCTTTTTTCAAATCCTGGATCATCTTGCTAGTGCAGGCACGGAGAATACTCCGCACATCGGCGCCCAGATCCGCAAGCTTTGCGTCGCCGCGCATTTTTACGATGAAGGCCGCTCCGTTGTTCCGCTTCCGTGCAAGGCTTCGGGTCTGTACTTTCTTTTTTAGGTATATTTCCCTTTTTACGGCCCTTGTTCCAGGGATTTCTCCTATCTCTCTAAGGGTCGTCATTCGTACCCATCTTAGTACTCCGTTCAGTACTGGGGCCGGCCTCTGGCCCGAGGGCCGTGAGGCATAATGGACTACGGATTAAACTATTCAGCTTGAATGACAATTCACGAATGCATTTATTGTTCACAATTCCTCAAGTGGTAAACTAGCTTGTTTTGGTAAAAACTAAATGTAGGAAATAGAATGCAGGAAAACGATGGGCTTACTTTATTTTGGAAACAGGCGAAGGGTGTTTATTGAAAACATATGGTGACACTTATACCAATTGGAAACAAGGAAAAGAAAAAGGTTTTTGGTGCTGACCGAGCTCTTCTGAGGGTCGAATTTTATTCGATTGGAATTTGGGTTACAGTGTCATGGAGTGTTTAATTTATGATGTGCAATTGATGGTAATGAATAAAAGATAATATGGTTTATGTTTCGTAATGGGAGGTTGGATGAATTGAAGGATGGGATCTAAACGGGTCATATTACTACAGCCGCCCTTGACGCTTGAGCTTCCCTGGGTCTAGTGCTTTTGGCGCCAGGGTAACCCTCGTTATGCCCCGAAGGACGTGAGGATGGACCCTCCTACCTTGACACCATATTCGCGTAGGTCTTGTAAGGTCGACACCAACCGCTATTTGGAGGCCCCGGATGCCACTTTCTCGGGCCATTGTCTCGCTCCCACGGTAGGTGGCGTGGGACCTACCACTGAAACGGACGGAGCCGTGTGAGTGTGCTTGGAGGCCTGAGCCGACTCTCAGGTTTTTTCTAGTGGCAGTGGCCAATGTTCTCTAGCACATTGGTTGGCTAGAAGCTTAACATCCAGTTCATCTTTCTCGGGGAATGCAGCCTGAACGGAACTTCGAAGCTTCAATAAGCTTTGGTCAAGGTCTTTGCTGATCTTTCTGAGAGTTGACGTAAAGTCGATAATAGCATTCAGCTGTTCAGAAACCACAATAACTTTGGGAAGCGTGTCTCGCTTCCTCTCCATGGCCCGGGTAAGTCTGAGCCCATCCATGGTCTTTGCGAAAGCACTTTCCTGCTTCCTACTAGGTGAAGATCTAGCTAGGCCACCTTTGGCGAACCCGAGCAGTAGACAACAACATATGAATACCTAATTTTGATCTTGATAAATGGCTTTGGTATTAAAGAGCTCAGATTAAGAGGTAAAATACCTAAGCAAAATACCTAAGAATTGCAAGCGAAATATCTCTCGAATAACAAAACTTGTTATCTTGGATGCCTGGGAATACCTTAGAGGGACTCTTTTGGTATTGTCTTACCTCAAGTTGGTATTCGCATAACATTGTGGGAACAATTCTATGGTATTATCCTCAGGTATTTTACCTCTTAATCTGAGCTCATAAATACCAAGGCCAGTTATCAAGTTATTCGGTCCTGCTCGGGATATACTCCCCCTTAAGCCTCAATCTACACCCACGTGAAGTAGTCGCTATAGTGTTTTCATGATTATCTATGCACACAGAAGGGCCATTTGAAAAGAAATTTTGTAAAAGTTCCTTATAAACATTGCTCCTCATTAATTTTGCCTTTTTTCCAACATTTTTTTTCAACATTTTGAAAGTGTATCTGTAAGTGTAAAATACGCCAAATTTTAGTCGACCAATTTTTGACCGTTCCACCCTTTGTTTCCATAGATATTTGATTTGCTTATTTCGAAACCAAGATTTTGGCTCCATCCCTTGATTTTTTTTATCTGAATTCAATCGTTTCAATGTACTTGAGTACTTTTGTGGTCTTTAATATTTTGGAACACGTAAAATTGTTGATGTTTTCGCCGCGATTTCGTTGCGGCGGCGGCAAAAAAACGCTGCAGTTTGGTGAGGCTTTGAAGCTTGTACATCAGAGCTCAGTGAGAAGCAGATTCTTGGGGAAAAAATCCTTTTTGTACATCCGAAGTGCATCAACAAGTGTCCGGGTAGTCCACAACTTTGATTTATGCATTGGAATGCATGTATTTATACAAATATGCATTACAATGCATATATTTAAAATATGCATTACAATGCATACATTTGTTAAATGCATTGAAATATATATATTGCATATGCATATATAAATGATGTATTCTTATCAAAGTATAAACTTTGTTTATTCATTCTAATGACTGGATAGATCGAATATGGTTTTAGCATAGAATTTATGCTTTGAAGTATATTTGTTTTTCTCCGTGTTCATTCTTGTAACGCTCATTTGAATTTACCCAAAATTGACTAAAGTTAACCCAAAATCATAAAAAATGGAAGGGTAAGCGAGCCTAAACCCAAATTTGGGTAAATCCACGGCTTTTTAGATTTTGGGTTAGGTCTACTCATTATTATAAAATGAAGATTTTATGGAAATTGGGTAAAATATTGTAATAAAAAAATGCTCTAGGCTGTTATAGTTCAGCTTATTCTATTTATTATCCCCAAAATTGATTATTTTCTTCGTCATATCCCTCACCAATACCGTACCACTCACGATTTGAACGAACTTGCTCTTTTTCCCATAGATCCTTATCTTCTTCCGAATCCCAAGGGACATTCTTTTCACTAACGTGTGGGGAGGCACCAGATTATTTTCGATTTGGCGCCCATTTATTTTAGTTATGTGCCGGTGACGGCCAAGGTGTGTCCTCTTCTTTACCTCTCCGGGAAGATGGTGGTCGACTACTGCATACAGATTCTGACCCTTTCGGTATCTTAGGCGTCGGATAGTCCCACGATGATTTTCGAGAGCTCGAAGCTTGTCTATCATGATCGTCCTCCCATCCAAATGCGTCCATTCGATGATCGCTTCGTGGCGTTCTTGTTTCATCTTTGTAGTAGCTAAAATGTATGAACACAACGGCACATTGTAAAAAGCACCTATAATTAAGTTTATTGATAAATAATCTATCCTGGGATTCGATGCGATGATTCTGCAGGACGGCTCCTGGAACTGCTAGATGAAAACTTGTGTCGCCTACGATCATCATCGTGGTCGTCTCGGTCGCGATCCTTCTTAGATTTAGTCGACGCGTACAAGCTTTTTCATTGGTAATCTTCCTTTGAGTGCTCCTCAAACCGTTCCATAGCTTCTTCACTTACACCTCCGGTATATGATGGAGTTTCCACCACACTTGCTCGTTATTTAGAAACTGTCTTAGATGACGACGACGATGAGTAAGATTTTTTATTGCGGTCACGCTCTCGGAGTAATCTCTGAAAGTATCTTCATCGTCCAAATCGCTCCCATCGGAATCTTTGAACAGCAGTCGCGCCTGTTGCTTTCTTTGTGGTGCCTGCGCCCTTTGTTGTTGCTAGTCTGTCTAACCCTAACAAGGATAGTCTAGGTTTCTTGATTATGTCCTTGTCTGCTTCTTTTTTCTTAATTATAAGACCACCAACGTTGCTGCCACTTTGTTCCAACTTTCACACATCGGAGAACGATTCGGACTACATGTACAAATACTTTAGTTTTTTTTTCGCATGAAAATCATCGCATCGGCACCGGGGTGGAAAAAGTTCCCTATTAGTACACTGTTCGCACAATGGACAAATATTTGGCATAATCCGACCAACTATAGTTTATAATCACGTCTCTCAGTCAAGTACAAATATTTATCCATTGTACAAACAGCTGATTAGAGAAGAACTGAGTAAAGTTTACCCACTTTCATAAATTGCCTTACCCATGGTTTGACGTTTCAGCATGTTTTATTAAAATGGGTAAAAGTTACTTAATTTTGGGTAAATCCGAATGAGCGTGCAGTAGCAGCTGCAACCAGGGATGCCATATTCACAGACATGTCTGTAAATTTGCAGACTTTTCATTTTTATTGCAGACTTTTCTAACGATGCAGACATTTAGCAGACATTTTATTTATGTTGCAGATTTTTTCAGACATTTGAAATATTTTTTTAATTCTCTGAAGTTTCTATTTTTGTATAAAATAACTAATAACTATTTTTGTATAAAATTTACATGTCAGGTATCTTCGGCATTTTGACAGTTGACGACTTACACTATATGAATCTTTATAAGATTTGGTTTAAGGACATAATATCAAGATGTTAGGGATCTGGAAATGTAAGTTTGAGATTCTTCATACTAATTCCCATACAAACTTTGAATAGCGTGTGCAAAGCCAAATTAAAACCAAATGTGTTAAAATTTTTTGGGGACTATCAGGACCCAAATTGGCGTCGATTAAGCTTAGGGGAGCAAATATTTCAAATTTTGCATCAGCCTAGTAAAGAGCCTGTACGTCGGGCTATCGGGTATATTTTACCCATTAACATGATTGTTATTTGGGAAATGAGTATGAAATACCCATTTTTTCAAAATGTTTGTTATTTGTGAAATGGGTATGAAATACCCATATTTCGTGAGTTGTTTTTACTTGTTATATTGAATAATTAGCATTAAAATAAACAAAGTAGATTGCAATAACTGTATTTGTATTTGCTTTTGTATATTTATTCGTAACGACAACTCTTTAGCCACAGGCCTTTTACCTCTCAGATATTTTTTCTCATTAATGGGTAGAAAAATACCCATCTTTTGGCTCAGTTTAAAGATAGAAATTTTGTCTATGAAATGCTTCTACACAGAAAGAAAAACCATGGTAGAAACTGCCGACCCGAGGGTTAAGTTTTAAACACAACTTGGTTTTGTTTGCAGAAATTACACACACTAGCAAACGAAGATATTTTAACAAAACTCATTTCTATTAAATTTTTCATGTATTTAGTTGCAAGCGTAGCGATGCTCGCACCGAGTTCAGCTAGTATCAAATAAAATGTTGATAGAAGTTGGGCAAGAATCAAATAAATGGAATTAACTCCACTCAAAAACATTCTCTTGTTTCCTTCTTCTTTCTGTCAATAATCACAAACACGTGCATTCCAAGTTATGTTAGAGCCATCAACATGTGAGATAACCAAGAGTTACATCTTCCGAAACACGACGCTTAAGCCCTCCGAAAATCAACCATCACGATGATTAGTATAGCGAGTAGTTTTCCAGAAAATCATCGTTTTCGTCTCGGCTGAACTGCAACAAACTGCACATCGATGTTTGGCTTAAATGATGGCGCTTGAAAAACCTACCCAAGCCTAATCCAATTAGTCTTAAAAACCTCTGATTGGCTGTAATAATTTTACATAAAACTTCCAACCATAAGCCATAAGCTGCATCTGCACACATCCATTCCGGACTCGAGACTCGAAAACCCGAACTCGAATCGATTTTTCCGCTGACAGCGATACGTTTTCCGCACCGAACGATTAACTAAAAAGCAATACATATGTAGCCTAAACAGAAGATTTAAACGCAGCAGCTCCAGTGACGAACCCCTTGCGCTTGGACCACGATTTGAACCGAAAACCCCACAAGCGACAGAGAAGATCCACTTGCTCCACTGCGCGCGATAATCGATTATGGCCGTCATTGATTAGCGTGTTGGCCGATACGTTTTACCCACCGATGATGGTGAGTGTGATTTGTCTCGCAGCGGTCGCGAAAATGGATCGCGTGCTTCGCGAAAACTTGTGAAGTTGTGCTGCTCCCACTCGCCAACATCGCCTAATCCAATTAGAAGTGGCCAAAAACTGAAAACACGACAACCAAAGGCCAACGGATTGCCGGTTGGTTAGGTTTTGCAGTCTGGTATAAAGGTTTTGAAAAATGTTATAATTAGCTACCTACCCACAACAGTATAGTAGCATGCAAAGGAAAGTGTGAAGACGGCCGGCATTTTCGTCCACTTTCTCGAGTGAGGCGAAATGCGTCAAGAGGAGAACTCCTTGGAATGCCGTTCATTGTGTTTTGTCTTTAAATCGCAGAGCGAATTCTGGGAGTTAAAAATATCTGACCTAGCAAAGCAGGCGTGGAAAGCCGAGTTGAGCGTTTTCACATGCCTACTTTAATTTGATAATCGAGTGGAAAATTATCACACATATGTCTTCTTGCCTGGCTGGTTTCTCGTGTGGGCCTTCGACTGTGAGGCGAAACGCGGTAATGAATGAGAGGGGAAACAACATGAATCAAGAAACAATGACATACCAGCCTGTGACAGTGACCAGGTCGCTCTTGTCAGTTCCGCTTCAGTGGCAATTGCACGCTTGGGGAAAAAGCTTTCTTCATCCGACTCAATCAAGCAGGGAAAACAGCTCGATCTAGTGGGCGTGCGTGTTTGTTTGTTTGTTTATTTTCACTTCCATCTTTGACTGCCTTCAAATGTCTGACGGAAATTTCTCGTTCTTTCATTTTTCCAGGGATACAAACCAGCATCGGCGAAGAGAGAGTGCACCACCTGCCGCAAGTAACATAACCTCATCCTCCTCCGCCAACGCAAACGCTGTCAGTGCGGCCCGTGACGAAGCATACGTGGAGGCACTGAACAAATTCAACCAATACCGAGCTAAGCAGAGACTGGAACGAATCAGCGAAGGATGTCCCCTACGGTCAGCTTCTGACCATCGGATCCCGAGTGTGATCGTAGAGGAAAAAGAATCCGATGGAGGAGCCCAGAGCGACTTCAGCTCAGACGTTGGAATCAACAGTGACGAACGACGCGTTTTAAATCGAAAGTTTGACTTGCCAAAGAGCCCCAGATATAGCCGGCACCGACAAGACACAGCAGCTCCCAAAAAGCCCAAGCGATCGGTTGAATTCTATAGGAATATCAACAGAATTCCCGAAAACGGAGAGCCTAGCCTGAACAATGGTAAAAACAACAACATGGACGATCGCTATTCTCTACCGGCTATGATGCCGACCTTACCTCGCAAAAGTAAATCCCGCCTGTCCAAATCCAACAACAACACGATCTACGAAAATGAAGTAGAAGAATTCGAACAGATGCACGTACAGGCCAACCTGGGAGACACCTACGCCGTGCAAAGTCCTCCAAGCCTGTTCTTCAAGCAAAATTCCAGTCCCTATCTGAAGACCCACCCGACCATCGTAGACGCCACGCCAAAGAAACAGGTCAATCTACTGCAGAAAAGGTGCCGTAACTTCAAGGACAAACCGGCACCTCAACCTCCGGTACCCCAACAATCGGAAACATCCCACAAGAAGCAGCACAATCGCGTCAACGAAAGCGATAACGAATCGCCATTTGCCGGATCCTACCGCCAATACGAAATCAACTCATCGTCAATCTACGACGAACACCGCATCTCTTCACGGGCCTACCGTGGCGACATGAAAACCCTAAACTCATCCGTCAAGAGCCCCACCATCAAGGAACGCCGCAAATCTCCGTCCTACCAAACCATCATCAACAAACACGGCGACCTGGTTGACTACGCGCTGCCCTTCAGCGATGCCAACGATACCAACTCGGAGCTGAATTCCACCAAGAACGGGGACCTCCTCAACGATATCCGAGCTTGCGAAGAAGTGATCAACGAAAATTTCCGATTTTTGAACAGCGACATCCAACCGTCCTCCTTGCTCATCGATGACTCCACCGGCTTGATCACGGAACCGATTAGCGTTCTCAAGGAGCGAGCTCCACAGATCGTCACCGATTTGGACAACTCCCTCAACAAGGAAGAACCGGAGCTCGGTGGCCAATTGGAAGAAGTAGACTTGGTTATACATGAACCGCAAGATATCTTTCTCGAGCTAGATTCTCTGGAGAAGTGGAGCAAAAGCATTCAAATATCGGACGACTTTCTGCAGACACAGTTTGCCGAAAAGAACATGCTGGAGTTTTTCCAACAAGCATCCCGACACCTGCTGATCTGCTGGCCCAAAGAAGTGCACTACCGCGTGGGAATGCTGCGCAGCAGTTTCACGGCACCGCTAGAATTTTCCTCCGGAATGTTCCGAAACGCACCGGTCACGCTCAGGAAGTACTCCCTCAACTTCGAGCGTAATCTGTACTTTGCCGAGGAAGCTTGCAAAAAGGACTTCGAGATCGTCAACCACATCAAACACTACTCGATCGCATCGCTAATGGCCATCTGTTTCGATTCCGGTCTGAACCAAGCCACACTGGTACTGGAACCGTTCGATTTTACCCTCTTCGACTACATTCACAAAATGGTAAGTACAAAGGGGCTGTTCATAAACCACGTAGACAATTAAGGGTTTCAAAAAAGTCTACGTTTGCCTACGATTGGGCAGGGGGGGGGGGGGATATTTCATTTCTTTTCTCTACAAAACGGATATTCATACCCTCCAAGCAGAAAAAATACCGTCATGATAAACAGGTATTCCAGGTAAATCCAAAGATAAAATTAGTTTATTTTGGCCGCAAACATAAGCTTGCTTTCTTTCAAACATATTCCTTGTTTAAAACCAAGCGACATGATGTTTGAAATTAAAACCATATTATGTTTATTTTCAACATATTAATGATACGAAATAACGTACAAATTTTGGATTTCCTGGTTGCGTTCTAAATTTATTTTATTTATTCTATGAATCTTGGTTATCCTTAGTAGTCTTAGGATTTGGCTTAAATTCTAACAGGTTCCAGATTCAAGAAGTTTGCTCAGAGATTCACTACTCAAGTTTTGGAGAGGGAAGAACTCGATCAAATTGACCTACCCGGTGAATGTATTGTTGAAATTGACAATTGATTCAAAAACTGTTATTTTCGTTGGAAACATGCTTTCTATTTACTATAAATAATTCTTATGTTTCAAGTTGAACATCGATATTTTTAATTTAAATGGGTGAGATTTATATCTGTGTTAAATGTTATACACGAAGGATTGAAACATTTGTTAAGACCTTGCGTATTATCTTCGTGCCACCCCGATCCTTTTCGGACTACATTTCTGAGCCAAGTAAGCTTGAGCCCTCATGCCCTTGAATGAAGTTTATGTATTTGTTTTGCCAAAGTAAGTTTTATTGAAAATGTAAACCAATCTGAGTCATAAAATCCGTGCTGGTTTGTACACTTTCAATACATAGCCTGTTGGTTTGTGCTTACAATTCAATACGTGCTACGAAAATATATAGGTGATAACTACACACAGTGGCAAAAGTACCTAATATTGAGTACAATTCATCCAGGTCCACACTTTTGAAGCAATTTTAATTCTTCGTGTCATTGAGTCAGAAAAGAGTCCTTATTTGGTTGGCCACCATATTTAATAATAGACTTTATCATTTTCCAAAGCGAACGACTCAAGAACTCCTGCGATTCCGTGTTTACTAATGTGTGCTGCACTGCACACAGTTTTCGAACCCTGAACTTTGAAAAAAATTGAAGCAATACATCAAATCAGTATAATATGGCAGCTAATTAAAGAATGAAGCATAACATTCCGTTCACACTTCACACTACAACCTATATTACGTGACAAAGACTACCCAAGTAACAGCCAAAACATCTTTTTGGTCAGTTATCTTGAAATTTGGTTATAAAAGAGTATTGAGAATGTAATGAAAAACATATTTTGTCAAATACAAGCTGAGAGGATGTTTTCGCAAAACATTTTCTTCATAAGTCACTTATATATTTTTCTAGAACATATGACTTAATTCTCGACTCAAATATGACCAAAACAGCGTAATTAGCTGATCTTTTTATAACATATTTTAAGTCGCATAAGAAGTTTTAAAGAAACACTGCATAACATGCTTTTAACATGACTATGTCTTATTTAGGTAGTTTATAAAGGGTGTAAGGAGTGTATCGAAAAGTAGTTATAAACATTCGATGCGTTATTACGCATAAACTACTGTATATATTTTTAGCGTGTAAGCGCCATTTGCTTTGTTTACATGTCAAAAATGATTATTCGGTTCATTCATTTCCGTTGATAAAGTTGTATTCAAAATGTCGCGAATTGAATTTGAGACTAAAAAGAAAATTCTGCACACTTGGTGCACCGAAAAGGGTGTTACTTACAACCAGATTGCGAAAAGAGTAAATGTTCTCCCGGCAAGTGTAAAACGCATCATCGAAAAGTTTGGTAAGGAGTGCTCCCTCAAGGATTTACCAAGAAGTGGCCGGAAACCCGGCTCCAGCAACCCCGATTTGGACCAAAAAGTTGTGGATTATATTCAACGGAACAAATCTGCCTCTACTCGCGATCTAGCCAAGAAGTTCAGGACCAGCATCGGAATGATTCAACGAATCAAGCGCAGGAATGACTTGAAGACGTACAAAAAGCAGAAAGTGCCCAAACAAACTCCGGAACAAAAGTCTCGTGCCAAAACCAGGGCTCGAAAGCTGTACAGCTGCATTTTGGACAATGTCGACCAGTGCATTTTGATGGATGACGAAACATACGTTAAAGAAGATTCAAGAACGCTACCGGGGCCGCAGTTTTATACTAAATCTGTTGGGGAACGTGTGCCAACCGCAGATACGACTGTTGCGATGGAGAAATTCGGTCAGAAGGTGCTCATTTGGCAAACTATTTGCACATGTGGCTTGCGTTCTTTCAATTTTCTATACAAAGGAACTATAAATGCTGAGATTTATCAAAAGGAATGTTTGAAGAACAGGTTGCTACCATTGTATGAAAGCACCAGTCCCTCTCTCTCTTCTGGCCAGATTTGGCATCGGCACATTACGCCAAATCCACTCTACAGTGGCTGACGGAGAATAACATCAAGTTCGTAGAAAAAGACATCAACCCACCAAACTGTCCCCAGTTGCGACCGATCGAACGCTATTGGGCAATAGTCAAGCGTATATTTAAGAAGGATGGTACAGTGTCCCAAAACATGACCGATTTTAAGAAAAATTGGGCAGCGGCATCCAGGAAGTGCACAAAGGTCACTGTGCAGGAATTTGATGGCAGGTGTCAAATCAAAGGTACGGGCATTCTACAGAAATGAACATGATGACTAGTTTTTCCGTTTGGATCTTTTGTAAACATGTTAAGCTATAATAAACTGAAATAGTATGTTAATTTTAACCATGTTTTCATGCCTATTTTATTATTTGGAAGTTTATAACTACTTTTCGATACACTCCTTATTCGATAAAAATGGCACACACATATATACTCATCAAAATTAAACTGATTATCGGATTTTCTTGAAATTTTCAGGGAATGAAGAACTACTAATGAGTTTTGATTTACAACATTTGTTTTATTCAATTTCGTCTCCCATCCCGAATGCCCGCACCTTCCTTTTCACTCCACCCATCAAATTTTGTACAACCGATTTTCCCAGTGTTTTTGTTGTTTTTACCCAAATTTTCTTCAATTCTAGCTCTGTTTTTATAGTTTTGGGATGTTTGCAAAGTTCCGTTTTCATAATTGCCCAGATTTTTTCAATTGGACGAAGTTCCGGTGAATTTGGTGGGCTCATATCCTTTGGCACAAAATTGACTCCGTTAGCTTGGTACCACTCCAATACGTTTCGAGCGTAGTGGCAGGATGCTAGATCAGGCCAAAACAGAGTTGATCCTTTGTGCTTCTTAATGAATGGCAAGAGACGCTTCTTAAGGCACTCTTCCGTGTAAATCGCACCGTTTATTGTTCCGGAAGTGATGAAGGGAGCACTTATTTCACCACATCCGCAAATCGCCTGCCAGATTAGAAACTTCTTTGCAAATTTCGATAGTTTCTTCTTTCGAACATCCTCCGGTACATCAAACTTCGACTTGGCAACGAAATATTCTTGCCCAGGAAGTTGACGGAAGTCGGCCTTGACGTATGTTTCGTCATCCATCACGATGCAACCGGATTTGGTGAGCAGCTTCGTGTAAAGTTTCCGGGCGCGGGTTTTCGCAGTGCTGTTTTGTTTTTCATTCCGGTTTGGGGCTTTTTGCACTTTGTAAACATGTAACCCAGCACGCTTCATGGTTTTCTGCACAAAACCGACAGACACCTTAGACTTTTTAGCGACATCTCGAATTGACATGTTTGGACGGTTCTTGAATTGTTGTACGACTTTCCTGGCCATTTTACTGTCGATTGGACCACTTTTACGACCACTCCCTTCCTTCCTTTGGACACTCAGACGCTCCTTGATGGTTCTTATTACACGAGACACAGTTGTATTTGCAATTCCAAGCCTTTTAGCAATCCACCGGTGGGACGCCCCTGGATTTTGATTGTGAGTGCACAAAATTTTCTCACGGACAATTTCTTGTTTCGACGACATTACTGGAACTACTGAATGTATAACTATGAAACTTGACAGATGTAAATAATACACTATGGATAAGATCTACTGAAATTTCTAGGTTTTTTACTCATACGATTCAAAAGTTACAGAAGATTTTCTGTGTGCCATTTTTATCGAATACACCCTTTAGCATCACAATAACCAATAGGTTATAATCAAGTTATTAATAAGTTAAACTAAATGCAGAAATGCATAAACACAACAATTCAATCCAACAAGTGTCAAACTAGCAGATGTAAACACAGATCGGATATGGCAATAATATTTGTTGTGAGTATGATGAATTTGTTTATGAATACCCATTATTTTTTTTATTTTTTTTTCATATCGATTAAAAAGCAGATCTAGCCTATTTGCAAAATATCTTCTTAAGAAACGTCTACGAATTGGTCTAACTACAAAAAAAAAAACATATTTTTCGGCTATAGCATGCAATAAGAATCACCATCATCAGTTGATTCATTGTGATGGTTCACAAGAAACGTCATTTTTTTCTAAAATTTCGGAAGCCAAATGACATTTAACTAAGAAGATGCTCTAATATGGTTATTGTGATGTTGTAATAACTAACTCAAATAATTTGCAATGGATCATCATAAGTATGTTATTAGATTGCTCTCAAGATGTACTTTGAACTCAATTTCAACTTCACGCCATAGCTATGGAAAAATTACAGTGCCGTTTGAAACTATGACTACAATTATCACTAAAAATTTCCAAAGCTTTGTTTTTTTTTGTCGATGATTAAGATGAAACACTTTGAGTAAGAAAGAAAATTACTCGCTTATTTAGACATTTTTTTTTATTTCTTTTAAATAGTTTTAATCGACAGTGTAGACCGTGTGTCTAATCTACCATGTCGATTTTTGATGATTCCTACAGAGATGCTATAAAATTCCTAAATACAAGATAATTTTCTGTTGATTTTTCTAATCTTTAGAACGTTCGCATAAATAATGCAAGAGTAAAACCAAAAGTTGCACCATAAACTACAATGACACATAAAGGATTTTTTTGTAGATTAAGTCGAGGGGCTGTCATTTTCGATTTATACATTTGTGTTTTTATTTGTATGGGAGCCACCCCTCTCAGGAATATGGGAGCCACCCCTCTTAATATCATAAGAAACATCCCCGCCCCAAAAACCCCTCCATAAAATTTCACGCTGATCAGTTCAGTAGTTTTTCGATTTTATTTTTAATTATACAGATTCGGTTCATATTTATATCGATATATACTTAGATTCTCTGAACTTTAGAACCATTCTCGAATACTTCGAGGATAAAGTAATAAACTTCTTGATTTTTTTATATTCTTCTCAGCTAAATTTCAGGGAAATTTTTTTATTGATCAAATCTTCCAAACGAGTTGAGATGGAAAATACGGAATTGTAATTCCTGAATGAGTGTGTGTCCTCATAGTATGATGCGAACGGTTAGGCAGATGGTGTGTACTATATTTTAATATGTTGTCATGAGTGATGAATATCCCTATGGTCATATGAATGATTTTTGTATTGACTGCATATTCGGTTAGTCAGTGATTATCTCTTGAATTTCAGGGAAGCTCGCTCCTGATCTTCTGCAAGGCTCTTTGTTAAAATTCTGGGAAGTTTCTTCCTGAACTTCATGCAAATTTCCTCATGATCTTTCTGGCAGTCCCTTCTTATTTTCTTGGAAATTCACATTTAAGAACCCAACCTTACCTTCCAGAAACAATTGGTAAGTTTTTTCCTGAACATAATTACTTTCTAAACTTCTCCCAGGAAAATTTCAGCAAAACTTTGGGAGAGTACTCTCAAGAATTTTTTGGAAAATCTTCTTAAAGTTGCTAGAAGTTCCTTCCTGAACTTCTGAGAAGTTATTCACTGAACTACGAGAAAGTTCATCCTATATTTCTGGAAAGTTTCTTCCTGATTTTATCAAAAGTATCTGCCTGAACATCGAAAAGTTCTCATTCTGAAATGCTGGAATGTTCGATTCGGAATTTTAGGGAAGCTCTCTAGCACTTCTGGGTAGTTCCAACTAAACTTTTTGTCTCTCCGGAACTTCTGAGAGTCTGATTTAAAAAAAATACTTTTTGATCCTATAAGTAGTGCCCTCTATGGTAAGTTTCTTCCTGAAATTCGGGGAAGTTTTTTCCTGAGCTTATTCTTTCTAAACCCCTGATTGGTCACATCCTGACCTGTGAGGAAAGTTTTATTGAATCTTTTTAGGAAAATTCCCTTAAATTTGTTCTTGAAGTTTCTTCCTGGACTTCTGAGAGTCCAGTCTGAGTCTTTTTTTTTTTTATTTTGGGAAGTTTTCACCACAACTTTGGGGAAGTTTGTTCCGGAAATATTGGGAAATTTGTGCTCAAATTAGGAGGAAGCACCCCCAATGCTCCTGGAAAGTTTCATTCTGTTCTCTCTTAATAGTTTGGAGAAATCCGTATTCTGAAATTTTGAAATGTTCACCTCTGAGCTTTGAAAAAGCTGCCTAGCACTTCTGGGAAGTTGCAACTAACCTTTTGAGAAGTTTCTTCTAGAACTTCTGGAAATTACTCTCCTCAACTTCTATTACGCATCGTCCAGAGGATTATTTTCCTGATTTTCTGAGAAATTATAGGTCGTGCCCTTTCTGGTTAGTTCCCATCTGAAATTTGGGGATGTTTTTATCTGAACTTCTGGGAAATTCAATTTTGAATTTCTGGGAAGAACTCCAAAACCTCTGAAAAGTTCCAAACTTCAAAGAAGTCCTCTTCCCTATACTTCTTCATGAAGCTCTGATAAGTCCTCTACTGTTGTTCTGTCCTGAAATTCTGGTAAGTTCGGTAATGTTCGGTCCTGAATTTTTGAAGGTTCTTCTTGCTTGAACTGCTTGCTCCCAATACTTCTGAGATGTTTCTACCTGAACATCGGAGAAGTTTTTTTTTCGAGCAAGTATCTACCTGAACTTCTAGAAATTATCTTCCCGAAGCTCTGCAAAGTTTTCTATTAAACTTTCCAGGATATGCCCTAAGCTCTAGGTTTCTTTACTTCTAGGAATCTAGGACTGATTCAGGGATATGCTTCTAAATCCATAGTGCAAATGTACTAAAATGCGTTTAGTAGTACTTTGGAAAAAAAATCAGAGCTTTAAGATTTATTTCAATAGCTCATAACTTTTACTGTTGTTCTATCCCCGAATGACAACCTGGGATAGAACTGGGCTTTAGAGCAAATGTAGGATCACAAAAGTAATAGTATCAAAACGGTAAAATAAAACTATTTGTTATAACAATGAGAGTATATAATTTTGGTTATACATATTTCAGTTCAGTTGTAAATCCGAACTTCAGAGAGTACCTTTATTTGAAATTTTAAATATATTTCAAATGTCTGTAAAAGTTGGCAACGTAAATAAAATGCCTGCTAAATGTCTGCATCGATAAAAAAAATCTGCAACAAAAATGGAAAGTCTGCAAATTTACAGACATGTATATGAATATGGCATCCCTGTGCTCCAATGACCAGGCAATACAGGCCAATACAGGTGGCGAAGAGCAGGGTGTTTGTCGGTTTTTGCGTGACGTTATTAATGGACGTTCCCTAATGGTAAAATTGACCATAAAATTCCTCTCTGTGTATGATACGAGAGTCGCTCCAATGTTGCCAGATATGTTTACACAGTAATCCCATTGAAAATAAAGTAATTAAAAAACTTTCTTTTGTCGTTCGGAAAATGAAGCTGCATCAAACTAAACGTTAATTGATAAGGTTTCATTGAATTTCATTGATGCTTACGCTGCAAATTCTGCTGTGGGGAGAAAGGCTCAGTATAAGAGCTGTAACTTTTTTGAATATCAGTTTTGCTGGTTGATCAGCGATCTTGGTTTTGCTGTATGCATTGCTGAAATTACAGCACAAAAAAATCAGCAAAACTTTGCTGTTTTCCAGCAATAAAAATTTGGTGTGCACACCAAATTTTTTTCGCTGAAAATCACCAAATTTTGCTGAATTTTCAGTAAACATTTCAGCAATATAGAATTACTGATTTTTTCAGCAATGTGAAATGTCATCCTGCTTGACAGAAGTTTGCTGAACTTTCAGTATACATCTGGTTTTTGCTGAAAATTCAGCAACTTGGGCTGTTCCGTGATTTGACGGCACTTTGCTGATATAATTCAGCAAAAATCATCAATTTACTGAAAATTCAGCAATTTGGGCTGTTTCGTAATTTGACGGCACTTTGCTGATAGAATTCAGCAACAACTATCAATTTACTGAACAATCAGCTCTCTGGCTTCCATTTCAGGTTGGGATTATTAAAAACATTTTATTTTGGATTTTTCATTCTATTTTTATTTATGTGCAGTTGTAGTTGGTGATGTGTATTTGGTACCTTCATCGGATGCTTTGTAACGATGTGCTGTTTCAAGCTGCTGATCTTCCGATAGCTTCTACGGCAACCTTTTTAGTGCATGTCGAAGTGTTTTTTTTTTGCTTTCATGCTCTTTCAGATGTCGTCGAAGCTCATCAATTGATGATAGAAGAAACCTTTAAGAATTTCGCCTGTAGAACGCGGTAGAAAACATAACATTATTTTTATCTGTTTAACTTACCAAACAAATCCCCCACATCTTAACGATCTGCCTTAAGATTAAGCAGAGCTCCTGCACTTCCGGATTCATGAAGTCTTCGATAATCTATACAAATTTTAACACAAAGCTTCAATTAAACTTGTCGCAAACTGCACGAGCGCTGCCGAAACAATAATGAAAGCGTTTTCTTTGCTTTTTTTATTAATTTGACAGACTGACAGTCAGGTGGTGAAAGATGCTGAGTGTTCAGAAATCTGGTCCAGTTTACTGGTTTTCAGCAAAAACAAACCAAATTGCTGATTTTCAGTGAAACGTTATATTGCTGATGGCTTTTCAGCAAATCATTTTGCTGAAATCGTTGATCATTTTTTGGTGTGTATGGATAGAATCACGTTTTGTCTAAATCGTTGGACTTGGCATTCAAGAAACAATTCCACCAGTACTTCCGCTGATGAACTCTAATTATTGGTTGAAGCAGGGCATCTCTATGAAACAAAATAAAAATGAATAACTGAATATCCTGATTGTTTGAGTTTTATTTCATAAGTCGTTCCTCAAACCGCCACAGCCACATATTGTTGAACATTTTCCATAAATTAAAAAAAAATGAATTTGATAAAATCTACGTAGACTTTAAGGGGGTGGGGGCGCCGGAAGTACTAAAGTCTACGATAGGGAAGGGGGGTTTGAAAGTATCAAATTTCGTTCTACGTGGTTTATGAACAGTCCCAAATAGATTATGGTAAATTCAAACAAGTCCCAGCTAACCTCTATTCCATTTCAGAACAAGCGCCTCTCGCTGCTCCACGCCATCACGGTCGTCCAGCAGATATCCTCGGCCGTATCATTTCTGCAGGAGTGCGGATACATCCATTCGAACATCTCCAGCGGCTGCATCCTGATGCGCCGGCATCCGTACGCAGCCAAGCTAACTTCGTTCGAGCTCACCACCGAGGCGTCGGACACCATTCGGAAGGAAATCGAGAACCGCTATGGCAGCACGTCGTCCTCACGCAACTCCATGACATCTTCGCAGAATGAAGAGTTGAAGAAAATCACAACATACTCGCGGCTGATCAAGAACGACGAACAATTTCTGCGCGACAAGTATCGGAAGCTGTCGAAAGAGATCTCCGACAACCGGAAGGGTAAGATCGGTACCATTGGTGACAATAGCGCGTACGATTGCCGTGCCAGCCGCTTCCTGCCGTATTGCAAAGAATACCGCGAAAAGTTCTCTCTTTTCTATTACGTCGCGCCGGAACTTCTCGTGCCGAAGTCCAACTTTGTTTTCCCCTCCAAAAGTACGGACGTTTACTCGTTGACTCTATTGCTTTGGGAGATCCTCAACGGCTACGTACCATTCGTGGTCTACAGTCGTCAGGAGCTCGAGAAGCTCCAGCTATCGGCGAACTTGCAGCTGCCGATGTTCGAAAAGGAACGCTGCGATCGCTTCCGGCAGGTTTTCGAAACTGGCTTAGCCGATCTCAGCCGGCGCCAAATGACCATTGCCGACATTCTCGATACGCTAGACTGCCTTCTACTGGAACAAGGCATCGACAAAACCACACACAATAATGCTTTCTCCGAAGACTACGAAGAGCAAATGAACTCCTCCCAGATCAGAATGAAGAACGAATTGAACGATAAACGCAAGCAAACCGTTCCGGAAAAGACCGACAAAATTTACTTCCAGTCCAACACGTCCGGATCCGTCAACGTAGACGTCAACAGCAAGAAAGTGAGCCGGGAAGCAACACTGATCGATGTGGATGAACCGGCTCCTCAGCGGACCAAACAACAGCCGAAGAAACCGGCTCGAAAGATCAACAAGGCTAAAATGCAGCAGAAGGACCCCTCGGACAATCCCAAATCCACCAAGAAATCGCCCCTCAGTTCGGGTCTCTCCAATTCAGCCATCTACCAAACGATATTCGACTTCAACAACAAGTTCCTATCGCCCCGGTCGTCGAAACAAATCATCTACGAACGGACCAGCACGGCGAAAAAACCCAAGAGTTCACTGCGATCGAACAAAATCACTGCCAAGGAGCTGTTCGAAACAATCGACAGTTCCGATATGACCGGCAGTACCCACAAGGTAAGCAGTGGTGACTCCAAGGAAAACACAACATTACGAGAGCAAGCCCCCGAAGTTATCGGACCTTTGGAAGTTCATACCAAAGACAGTCCGGCCAAAATGAACGTCAATTCCGGTAATGAGAAATTCCTGAAAGAAATGTGCTTGGAAAAAACTCCCGAATGCGACCGTACAAAGGAAATTCAACCGGTGGAGACGTCCAAGTCCTGCGACAGTTCACCGGGAACTAAGCGCAAAAACTACTCTCGGCTGTCCAACTCCCTACGGTTCACCATCGGAGACTTCACACTGCCGGATACTCCTATCGCTCGGAAGAACAAAATCCGCAAGCACGCTTGGCTTTCCGATCAGAAATTGGTCCTTACCGACGACAACACATCCACACCAGTGACTCCGCAGGGCAGGCGGACCTGTGTATTCTTCAACGATCTTGGTTCCCGTATCAGCCGGGACGGGTATTCCAGTGGAGGACTTCGCAGCAAGCCCCATAATTTGAACATTTCTTCGTCGATGCAGGAGATCAAACCACAGAGACTCAACATCAGCGTAAACATCATCAAGAGTTCCGACTTTGGCGGGAAAGTAAAATCTCACAGCCAAGAGTTCAACAAGACTGCCCCAGCGATCGTGGACATCGACATCGATGGTCAAACGGATAGTCATGAAACGAGCAAAAAGGCCGAATCCACCGATAACATATTCGAGGGTTCTCGGTGGAAGAAGGAGAAGCAGATTTGCGAACGAACACAACTTCATCACTCGGCGGATAACCTTGACAACGATGGTCAATCCGATACATCCGATAAGGTTATAACGGCGCATTTGACGTCCGTCCGCGATACAGTCCGTAAAATTGAAACCACCTTCGAGCACACCGGTTTCGACTACAGCCCGATTAGAAAGCACGACTCGGCTAAGAAATCCTCAGACGATAAGAAAACTTGCGACGAGTCGGTGGTTGTAGAGGAGAATCTCCTTGTTCCGACAAAGATTCTCGAGCTGGAGAGAACCCTTGAACAGCTTCCGCCAAATGAAGAACCGAACAGTACGGCAACTCGTCTGGACGTAGTTCTCACAAACAACACTCTCCAGAAGAAGGAGGAACTTCTGCTACAACAACAGTCTCAAGCGAGACTTCCACTGCCCGATGCGTCTGTGTTCAACCCGAACTCCCAGCTGTTCATGCGCCGCAAAGCGACCACCAATGGAAGCGTAATCCACCAACGAACCGTGTACCGAGAAAGCATTGTTTCCAGCACTGACCTTCCGGGTTTGGACGTCATCAACTCGTCGCAATCGTCCTGCACTACTCCACTGCCCCCGGGCAGTGGTCGCAAAAAGAAGCTAACGACCCGGGTGACCGTGAACATGCGAAAGATCTCCCGCCGGGCGTCCGATATTGGAGGAAGTCCAGCGCCGTCCCGACCCAGTTCGCTGAATTTAGACGACGAGCTACCGTCATCCGGTTGTCTGACTCCGACGAACGCCGCCGCCGCGACCAGCGCACCGATTCGACATTCCTGTGGAAATGATTTGCTGAAGGCATTCGCTACGCTCCGGTTGGTGCCCAGCAGTGAGGAAGTTGGTGGCTCCAGGTGTTCCAGCCGCAATGATGATCTAAGGAGTTTGTGTACCCCGGGGAAGGCACCCGCGGGAGGTGGTGGAAACACCGGTGCCAGTCGTAACGCCGTGGAACGTTTTGTTTGCTGCAACTGTGGAAGCTCGATGGTACCTGTCGACAGTCTGAATGGTGAGTGCGGTTTGTAACTTTTAGGGACTTTTTTTTATCTCAAAAGAGGACAACTTTAGAAAACTAATTGCAAAATTTCCACACAGTGCCCACCGGAAGTCGCATCGGAATGTCGGCCGCATTTAGTGAGTTAAATTTTCCCCGTGAAAGTTTAGCTTCAATGTTCGAGGACAACTTGGGACTTATCTCGCAGCAACAGCAGCTACCGCGTGGGACTTTAACAACAATTCCGGTAAGCTCTTCCTCACAACTAACCTTAAGTTCCTTATTAACTAATTATTTGGACCGTTCAAACCGTTTCAGAACGCCAAATCCACCGAAGACCTGTATATTGATGATGACTTCTACCAGGGACTGAACCTGGGTGCCAACATGGAACTGGTGGAATTTGTCGACGATGGGCACTATTTAGACGAGTTTGGGTACGACATTTACGCCACGGAGGAAATTTACGACGATTCGGAAGAAGTGCTGGAAGAGGGCCGCGACGGCAACAATGCTGGTGAAGCGCCTGCCCTGCTGCCCCCGATCGAGGGAGATGAAGCCGGGACAGCACCGGGTGAAGAACAGTTCCTTAGCAAGTGTGCCGATATGAACACGAGCAATGTTGATGCATTTGGATCGGTGTTCTCTCCGAATCTTGTTGCCAAGGAGACTGGGAATGATCAAGATATGCCTAAAGATGAGCAAAACTTTGATCAGCCAAGTATTCGATAGTGGCGGAACATTTTTTATGTAAGATTTTCAAAATCGTGCTGACACAGAATGTATAGTTTGGAAGTGAATTATTTAGGCATTAGAATGCACATAGTGAATTTATCTTGAAATTGAGATAGTATTTATAACCAGCAGTATTTAGACCAACAAACAGACGCAATATAGAAATAACAGACAAGGTGATACGTGTTTTTAAAATAAAAACTTCTGCAATTCAAACTCTAAGATTATCAGAATACATTCTTAATAAGATACCAAATATTTAAAAAAAGAAGAAAATCAAATTTGTATTTATGAACCTGAAATAAATCATATCAGATATACAAGTTGTGTCCTGTACACTTTGGTGACAAATTCCAGATTCCGACAAACCAAAGCTTAATACAGCGTTCGCTAACTGGGCTAAGTGCACAGCCCAGTAGGCGGATGCTGCTCGGTAACTGGGCTGACATTATAAATGTAAATAAACTAAAAGGGGGCTTTCGATGACCGTTCATGTTTTATGCACTTCTTAGCTTCAAAATAATCCACGAAGAGGTGGTGGAGAATCCTTCTGAGCATGGTGAACATACTGCATACTCCATGCATTCAGATTCTAGATTTTCTAAAACTAAAATTATACAATACCCTAGCACAGGAAAATAACAAGCTGATATCTTATACTAAGTAACAAGTTCTGTTATCCCAGTTATCGTTTTGATTTCGCTGTCATCGCATAAGGGAAGGTCCATTAATTATGTCACACAGTAAGGGGTCGCGCTAACATTAAAGGATTCGTTATTAAGTTTGTTCGCAGTGACAAAAAAATAGTTATTATTATGATAGTCTACGAGTTTTTTTTTTTGTTATTCGTTGTCTGTTATTTTGGCTATTTATTCAGCCTGAATGATAACATATTCAGTGATCAAAAATTGATAACATGGTATTAGAACTTGTTATCAATTTGGTATAATCCTTTGCTCAGGTATGGTAACAGATGTATAAATTAATAACCCAGGGCATCTTCAACGGCGANCCGAGCTATGCAGAAATTTGTGTTTAGTTTGTATGGGAGCCCCAAATCCCCCCACCACACCTTCAAAAGGGAGAGGAGGCTTGAGCTGCCATAGGAACATTTCTTGCCTCCAAAAACCTCAACATGCCAAATTTCGTGTCATTTGCTTCATTGGCTCTCGAGTTATGCTAAAAATTGTGTTTCATTTGTATGGGAGTCTCCCCTTCCAGAAGGCCAACATAGAAATATGTTCCCCTTTTTAGAGAGGGGAGGGATCTCAACCCACTAACATTTCTTGCTTCCAGAAAACTCCACATGTTAAATTTGGTTCCATGTGCTTGATTAGTTCTTGAGTTATGCAGAAACTTTCTGTTTCTTCCAGAGAGAGGAGGGATTTCAAACGATCATAGAAACATTTCTCGCGTAACTTTTCAAAAGGACCTATCTAACAATTTGCTTATCCCGAAGAAAACGAGGTTGAAGAATATGAAAATGGTTTTTGAAAATGTTTCAATCTGGTTCAAGTTTTACCCATTCAATTGCTTTTGAGGGCAAGCATTGTTGTTGAATTTGCTACAGTTATGGTCTTTGTAGCATTTTATGTTAAAATAACAACGAAAACATCAAACATGTTAGATAGGACATTTTGCTTAACCGAACTGTACATTAGTCGTGCCACATAGGACATTTTATTCCAATGATAGCTACATAGGTCATTTCAATTTTTATTATCATTCTATTAGTAAATTAGAACATAACACATAGCAATAGAGATTGCTTTCTCTTTCACACACGCATTTGCTTCCCGTAGAAAACAATCCTATTCTTTCGGTATTTTGTACTTTCTCCAATCGAACGACCGAAGTACGGATTTGCTTTGTTATGTTTGTTCTGACACTTCAGATGTTTAGCGCGACAGGTAAACTGAAACGTCTTATCACACAGTAGAGCATCGCTATTGCGAATCATTGTTGATTTTCAATTTTCTTAATATTATGAAAACATATCAAAATGCGTGTTTTACATAATGTTGATAAGTGCAATAGCCATAGTGTGCATTAATTAATTCAATTTGTTTATATTTGTTACATAGGACCTTTTGAAAAGTTACGCGAGATTTCTTGCTTCTAAAAACTCTCACATGCAAAATTTGGTTCAATTGCATGATTAGTTCTCGAATTATGCAGAAATTTGTGAATTTATCATTGGTTAGGAAGCCTCCTTTCAGAGAAGGTCTCCGAGTCTATAAGGTTCAGACAGACAGACAGACAGACAGACAGACAGACAGACAGACAGACAGACAGACAGACAGACAGACAGACAGACAGACAGACAGACAGACAGACAGACAGACAGACAGACAGACAGACAGACAGACAGACAGACAGACAGACAGACAGACAGACAGACAGACAGACAGACAGACAGACCGACAGACAGACAGACAGACAGACAGACAGACAGACAGACAGACAGACAGACAGACAGACAGACAGACAGACAGACACAGACAGACAGACAGACAGACAGACAGACAGACAGACAGACAGACAGACAGACAGACAGACAGACAGACAGACAGACAGACAGACAGACAGACAGACAGACAGACAGACAGACAGACAGACAGACAGACAGACAGACAGACAGACAGACAGACAGACAGACAGACAGACAGACAGACAGACAGACAGACAGACAGACAGACAGACAGACAGACAGACAGACAGACAGACAGACAGACAGACAGACAGACAGACAGACAGACAGACAGACAGACAGACAGACAGACAGACAGACAGACAGACAGACAGACAGACAGACAGACAGACAGACAGACAGACAGACAGACAGACAGACAGACAGACAGACAGACAGACAGACAGACAGACAGACAGACAGACAGACAGACAGACAGACAGACAGACAGACAGACAGACAGACAGACAGACAGACAGACAGACAGACAGACAGACAGACAGACAGACAGACAGACAGACAGACAGACAGACAGACAGACAGACAGACAGACAGACAGACAGACAGACAGACAGACAGACAGACAGACAGACAGACAGACAGACAGACAGACAGACAGACAGACAGACAGACAGACAGACAGACAGACAGACAGACAGACAGACAGACAGACAGACAGACAGACAGACAGACAGACAGACAGACAGACAGACAGACAGACAGACAGACAGACAGACAGACAGACAGACAGACAGACAGACAGACAGACAGACAGACAGACAGACAGACAGACAGACAGACAGACAGACAGACAGACAGACAGACAGACAGACAGACAGACAGACAGACAGACAGACAGACAGACAGACAGACAGACAGACAGACAGACAGACAGACAGACAGACAGACAGACAGACAGACAGACAGACAGACAGACAGACAGACAGACAGACAGACAGACAGACAGACAGACAGACAGACAGACAGACAGACAGACAGACAGACAGACAGACAGACAGACAGACAGACAGACAGACAGACAGACAGACAGACAGACAGACAGACAGACAGACAGACAGACAGACAGACAGACAGACAGACAGACAGACAGACAGACAGACAGACAGACAGACAGACAGACAGACAGACAGACAGACAGACAGACAGACAGACAGACAGACAGACAGACAGACAGACAGACAGACAGACAGACAGACAGACAGACAGACAGACAGACAGACAGACAGACAGACAGACAGACAGACAGACAGACAGACAGACAGACAGACAGACAGACAGACAGACAGACAGACAGACAGACAGACAGACGGACAGACAGACAGACAGACAGACAGACAGACAGACAGACAGACAGACAGACAGACAGACAGACAGACAGACAGACAGACAGACAGACAGACAGACAGACAGACAGACAGACAGACAGACAGACAGACAGACAGACAGACAGACAGACAGACAGAGACAGACAGACAGACAGACAGACAGACAGACAGACAGACAGACAGACAGACAGACAGACAGACAGACAGACAGACAGACAGACAGACAGACAGACAGACAGACAGACAGACAGACAGACAGACAGACAGACAGACAGACAGATTCATTTTTATATGTTTAGATTAGCAACCTTCAAAGCTAGAAGCAGCCTAGGCAGCGACCGCAAATCAGGAGAAATTACTTTGTAAAACCACGTGGAGGAATGTCACCGAATCGTGAACCTCAAGCAGGAAACTCAAATAGTGGACAAAAAGGATATACGTACTGTCAACGCAATCATTTGAAACCAGAAGAAACCAGTGAAAGGCTACCAAAACCCCATGCTGGAATCGCGGTGGTCTTCATTCTACATCCGACATCAATGTTGTATCGAAACAGACATGGGACATTATCGGATGACCAGCTACTCAAGCTATTGAAGAGAAAGTAGTTACCGAACAGTACGGGGACAGTCTCAACTGTATTGCAAAATTCAGGCCAGGCATCACGATGCCCGTATGGGAAGGTCCAATAATTATGGCATGCAGTAAGGGGGAATGGGGGGGTTGGGAAAACGTGACGATCCATACAAAAAAAAATGAAGGTCCATACAAAAAAACGTGACAGGGGGGGGGGGGGGGTATTATAGGCACTTTTAGCGTGACATAATTAATGGACGTTCACTATTGTATGGACAACGTTGCCAAGGAAGAACGAATCTTCCTTGCTGACAATCCCGATTTGAACGTACTGGGCATCGAAACAATGGTCCTATTCGATCTATGGTCCATACCAATTAGCAGCCTGGTAAATGTTCTTCATCAACACCCGGACGAAACCGTGGAAAGACTCAAGCAGTAGTTTTCTGAAGTGTTCCAGACCACGCTAGGTCACTGCACCAAAGCACAAGTGAAATTGAAGCCCAAAGCACGTCCAATCTATTTTTCTTTGCAACCCGTGACATACGCTGCAGTTTCAAAAGTAGAAGCAGAACCTGAACGATTTTATGACAACGGCATCATTCCTCCTGTGCGTGTTTCTGTTTGGACAGCACCAATAGTCGTCGTTCAAAAAGCGGACAATGTCTCGGTTCGTATTTGTGGAGATTTTCAACCGGATTGAATGAAGCGCTCCAGCCAGATCGTCACTCGTTACCACACCCAGACGATATCTTCGCCGAGCTAACAGGTTCCCATTACTTCATGCACATCGATTTGTAAGACGCCTACCTGCAAGTCGCAAGAAAGCTATTTACGTCGAACACTCATCGAGTGTTCTGCTATTCCTAGAGTCAAACCCTACAGGGTGCGGCAGTAAATAATGCGAAAATGTTCAAACTTGAGTATTGGGTTAATTCGTGTAGCTGGTGACTAATTTCTGTCGAAAGTGTATTTGTTTATGTTAACTTTCAAGTGCTGGTTCCAAACATTCTATTTGTTTTAGTGCAAATTCGTCAAAATGTTCGCGAAAGAAGTGATCACCAGTTTGATGCTCGCCCAGAAGAAGCCGGAAGAGATTGCCAAGGTGGTAAGTTTGGCATTTGGCAACAGTTTACCGCATAAAAAAGTCCCTGGAGGATGGTCCTAAGCAGCGGAAGCCAGGAAGCGGTCGTCCGTGCTTTACACGCACGCCGAACGTGATCAAATCGGTCCGTGCAAAAATTGCTCGCAACCCGGTGCGTTCCATAAGAGAACTTGCAAAGGCAGCCAATATTTCGGAGAAATCCATGCGAAGAATGATCAAATAAGACCTGCATGCATCTTCCAGAGCCAGAGTGAAACGCCACTTGATTACGGACCGCGTCAAGGAACTACGAGTAACTCGTTCCCAGAGATTGCTTGCCTTGTTGAAGAATGAAAAAATGATAATCGTGTTCTCCGACGAAAAGCTTTTCAGCATCGATGCTGTGGCCAACAGACGCACGGACCGGCTCATTTCACCGCAGAAAATGGAGAACGTTCCGGGAATAATGAAATTCAAATTTCAAACCAAACATCCGGCTGGTGTAATGTGGGCTGCAAAGTGGTGAGTCGACAACTGTGATGGAGTGTGCGCAACATAGCTCTGGTCCTCACAAGTTCCTACCTCATGCTTCCACGGGTCAAGAGATGACAAAGACCGCCAGCTAAGGGTTGCGTACTTAGCTGGTAGTGCAGCCTGGGCACTGTTGTCCTTCTGACTTCAGCTAGATTGAGGAGGTGCGTGCCGAGCGTCTGTCCACCATGGAGGTGCGGCTCAAACAGCGTCTGTCCTGGCATCCAGCGGCTGTGTGAGAAACGCTGTTTCGCGTCAAATATACATTAGGTGGCAGTCGCACCAAGGCAATGTAGGCAGCGTGACCCCGGTAAGGTAGCATGCTGAAATCTTATCCTACCACGAAAAATGTAAGTATTCTTTATACGGTACATAATTTTGGATCATCCATGGAAATCCCGAGTATTGTATGAAAATTTTAATTTTTTTTCCTTCATGGCAATGATAATGCAAGTCCATCTACAATTGCAGCAGAACTACAATCGAAAGACATGCAGACAGTACACATGTTATTCTCATTTTATATTATAACATCCCTTCACAATATTTTTATGCTATTTTCAGCTTCGCATTTAGCCATCGTTGTAAGTTTTGGTCCACTTACCATTCCCCCCCCCCCCCCCCTCCCCATTGAGCGAGATAAGGCGCTATAACCTTGGCAATTATTGCCAGGCTGTTGGTTCAAATGCCAAAAGTTCACCCACAGGCAAAAGGAGCATAAACTAATCTCTCTAGCATCTATGCTCCCAACGATAAAGAACAAATTATCACACTTTATAACTCTACATGGAAGCGTTTGGTACGGGAGGTCCGCGCTTTCTTCCTTCCCTTGATTCAGAGTAGTAGAGCGATTTTAGATCTTTCTGGAATCGCTCCATTTCTTGGAATCCTCTCTGCGGCACATACTACGCCGATGACAAGAAAAATGATGTATTCAAGAAACCATCATTTTCCAGGATGCCTTCAAGAATTGGCTGCGTTAGTGTGAGATTAGATTAGATTAGAAACATCCGGCTGGTGTAATGATGTTTGGCTTAGTGGCGTCCAACGGTTTGAAAATGCCGCCTGTTTTCATTGATTCTGGAGTTAAAATCAATTAATCGGTATTTTAAAGGACCTAGTGCTTCCCTGGGCGAAGGCCAACTTCTCCGAGGACCAAAACGTTGTCCTACAGCAGGATGGAGGATGGAAAAATGGAGGACGCATTGAATAAATTTGTTTAAAAGGACTTTAAAAAAATAACTGTACTCGAAAATGTTAATATTATTGCTTGAATTAGTTGAAAATGGGATTTAAAAGAAATAGAACAAATTTTCGCATTATTTTCTACCGCACCCTGTATATGGAAAGAGTACGTTTACGTGAGTATGGCTTCCACTTGAAGATTTAAAAGTGTCGTTTTGCCATGTTCGAAATCAAGTTACTTGGCACATCGTGAACAAAGATGGCATTCACCCCGATCCTGCCAAGACAAAAGCCATTTCCCAGATGCCGTCACCGCAGTATGTACAGCAGCTCAGGTCCTAGCTTTGAGCGGGTCACTATTACGGCCACTTTGTCAAGCAGATGAAGGATCTCAGAGCTCCCATGGATAATCTTCTCAAGAAGGAAGCACGATGGAGTTGGTCGAAAGAGTGCCAACAATCCTGAGATTAGAAACCACTCTTCTGTCAGATTTACTACTCACCCATTTTGACCTTTCAAAAGATATCATTGTTGCTGCCAACGCTTCCAAGTATGGACTGGAAGCTGTACTAATGCATCGTTGCCAAACTAGAGAGGTCAAGGCAATTTCACATGCATCTCGTTCGTTGACGCTTACATTACAGTCAAGTTGAGAAAGAAGCTCTGGCCTTGATATTCGCTGTCACAAAATTCCACAAAAATGTAATACGGAAGACACTTCGTTTTGCAGACGGCCCATTTGCCACTTCTCAAGATTTTCGGATCGAAAAAGGACATTCCTGTCTATACCGCTAATAGGCTACAGCGCTGGGCCTGAGTTCGAGATCAAGCAAGTTTCGACGACAAATTTTGCTGACGTCCTCTCCCGAGGACTACGTGCTATTGCAGATGTACACGTTGAAACTAAAATCAAGTCGATTCTCGAAGACACACAACGCAATCAACCAGTAACGTTCAACATGATAACAGCTGAAACTAAGAAGGATGCTTCCTGCTGAACGGTTGGTCGTCGAAGCAACGCACCGATGCTGCTGTGAAGAAATTCTACACTCGCCGTGTTGCACTTCAGCTTGTCGACAATGGTGTGATGTTCGGCGACATAATCGGTGTTCCTCAGTGATAACGGAAACAAATCCGTCGACAGTTACACAGAGGACATCATGGCATGGACCGTATGAAATCCATCGCTCGAAGTGCCGTTTCTGCGCTGAAGCTACAAAGTCACCGAGGAAGACCACTCTTGAATCCTGAATGGTTCCTGCACGGACAAAAATCCGTGCCCGGATCCGTGAACTGCAGTCATGAATTCTAGGACAAGCTAAAATACACCGTGAACTGAATCACGTAATCGGGAACTAATTCACGTTTTTAGGTAAAAACCATAAAAACGTGAACTAGTTCACGGTCCGTTTTCATTTTCGTGAACGCTTTTGTTTCTGTGTGGGATCAAATCCACACTGATTACGCAGGATCGATGTATTCTGTTACCTGTTGTGGACGCTATTTCGAAGTGGTCTGAAGTTTTCCGAACACGCTCAATCAACACTACTGCAACAATTGAAATGCTGCGAGAAACATTCGCCCGCTACGGTAATCCAACCACTCTAGCTTCGGACAATGGAACACTGTTCACTAACGAACGCTTCCAGTAGCTCTATAGCAGCAATGGAGTCTCATATTTACGGATTGCGCCTTATCGCCCACAATCCAATGGGCAACTGAACGATTTGTCGTTTCTCTGATTCCTTTCTGTGTAACGATCGACACCCAACAAGCGTTAAAGTCACATGAAATCTCCAGCTGAAGCTTTTCTTGGCAGACCAGTCAGAACGACTTTGGATCTCCTCTAGAAACCAGTTCCCGTTACAGGTGCTATAAGTGAGAAACAGAACAAACAGTTCAATAAGTGACACCGAGCGGTTCAACCGAGAAATCCAACCCAACGACTTGGTGTACGCCGAGGACCATCACGGAAGCAAACAGTCATGGGAACAGGCGTGATGATCGCAAGAAAAGGATCCGTTAATTACAACGTTCTTCTGGACCTTGGTGGACGTCATCGGTAGATTCGATCAAATACAAACCAGATTCGACCATGTGCAGTCTTAGCTGAAACAACAATAACAGTTGCTGCCACCCAGCTACAAAGGGAGATTCTAATTGAAGAATTTGAACTTTGCAGCTCCGAGAGTCCAGTAACCGGTTCCAGTTGAAGTGGTCAAAATTGAAGAAATTCCACTATCGGTTCCAGATAAGAATATCACGCCTGTTCCTGATCCTGACGACAACACAACTGTTTCTTGACCGTTGAATCAATGTCAGAAGATGTCCCCAGAAGCACCACGACAGCAACTGTTGCGGAACAGAAGCCTCTTGGTTGTCCCCGTGCGATATAAAAAAACGCTGCAGTTTGGTGGAGCCTTAAAGCGAAGACTTCCAATTACCAATTTAACCATAATTTTGACCACAAAAAATTTGAATGTAAAGGCAATAATTGGCTATTTTTTAAGCAAAAAATTAGGAAATATCAATAATACATCGTGTAACAATTAAGACCTGGATGGCTTAACAAGTTAAGGGGGTTATCCCAGTACTCTCCATCAGGGTTAATCTAATTTTCGTTCCAAAAACGTTAATTTGCTACCATTTAAAACCAAGTTGACCAAAGTGCGTTGAGCTGCAATTGAGAACCATGTTTTTGAAATTTGAAATTTTCATCGAATTGAAGATTTGGTTCCGAAGTGTTAATGAATTGTGTTTAATTGGACGTATCCAATTTTACCTTTTTTGAGTTGAAGTTGGACGAATTGGCACAATCGAAAAGCTTATCGAAGTCCTCACAATACGCTGCGGTAGCCAATGCTGATTCCGGAAGTTTCTGAGTGTGTACGAAAGCTCTGATTCCAACGGCTACGGACCAGCTTCTGTGCTGCTAAGCTAACATTCATTTCCGAAAATTGAGACAAGTTGATATGGTTGAACGACAAATTAGGAAGTCGAGGTGTGTGCTTAATATCTTCCAATACAGCTTGACGATATCTTCGAAACTACAAATTTGTCCGTTATACACCGCATTATGTTTAAGAAGATTATTTCGTGCAGATTTGCATAGATGCGGTGCATCGAAAATGCAGTATATGCGATGATCTTTTGGTTGAACGATCTTACAAAATATGGCTTTTCCTCCGTTATCATATATTCTTCAGAAACAAAGCACGATTTACGGAATTTTGGTCGCAAACCAATACTTTTGGAACCAAACCAGCGTCAAAAACTAGTCGGATAGCTTCATTGATGATAGTTTTGAGGTCCATGCTTTTAAGATCATGGCAGAAATAGTATCCAATGGCCTGCTTAAAACCCGATTTCAAAGATTTAACCATCAGAACCAAACAGTCTTGGCCCGTGAACTCACATCCACCTGAGATGCACCGGGCAACTTGGTCGGAAAACCTGTAAAATAATCAGGTTGAGCGTTACCGAAATACGAAATTCTTTCCGTTATCGCCATTTCGTCGAAAAAGATAGACACTAGCTTTTCATCTTCAGGGAGCGATTGTGCTTTGATCCTCAGTAAATTCAAAAATAGTCGCCGAGAAGCCCTCATGCACATCTATCCTGGCCAGCCAGTTTCGCAACGTACTAATGGAAGGCAGTGCAAACAACTGCCGCATTTGTTTGTATGCCTTTTTGGAACAATATTGCAAAACAAGAGCCACATTTTTCATCTCATCCGAGTACCGAGCGCCACCACGTTTTCGCAACTTATTGGTCTGAATTTCTAGGAGAACAGGATCCACCAAAGTGTCCTTCTTATCCAGACTAAGAGCACCTTTAAGTTTCTTTAGCTCGGTACGAAGATTTCGAATAATGGACTTTTGTTTGCTGATCGTCTGATTTTTCTTCCGTAGTTCTTTCTTCAGCCCAATCATTTCTTCCTTTTGGTCGACCATTTTTTCGGCCATCATTATACAACGAACCGGATCGTGTAGGTAATCGTGATCAACTAATGCAGATATGGCTAACTGATGGGTTTTGATGTTGGATCGTGCGTTGGATAAAGGGATATCCGGAAGCTCTGAAGAACGGCTCGCAGGATTTTTAACTTCTCCTGCTACCTCCAGGAAATCACCACATGCGTAGCCGTCATCTTTGAACTCAGCGCTTTCAAAGTTCATTGGTTCATTAACTTCAGGAAACCCTGCGGAACCAGCACCCCGGAGACTTGGCATAGTATATCGACGTAGCCTATACACGAAAATGTTATTGAGTCAATATATAATTGATGTATGAAGAAAATGTTTGATTTTATAAATTACCCTTGACTTTTATTGCATGCATTGATGAAATCCTCGTCCAAAAAGTGATCTTCACAGATGACACTACTATCCGAAAGATTGTCTGTATTGCAAAAACGTTTCCAGGCAGCTGTATCTCTGTTCAAAATACCAATAAGTGCTAAAGTTGATGTTAAAATAATATTGCAATTACCTGTGGGTCTCGACTATTCGAAAGAAAGATTTCTTTCCTGCGTTGGAAGTGCTCAAACATCCCGGTACACAACAGGTTTTGCGTCCCATTTTCAGCAGAATAAGCAAAGTCTGACAGAAATAAACGTTTCAATGCCTACTATTGATGTTGAGCATCAAAAGTTTAGCTATCAAAACAAATACAAAACAAAACACACACACCGACGATGACTCACATGAGTTCACACATACATATTCGTTTCTAATGTTTCTGGAACACGTTGAGGGCGCCTCGAACATGTCGACTGAAACAGAGAGGGAGCTGTGTGTCTTGTTATTGGAAGTCTTCGCTTAAAGGGAAGATGTAGCAGAGCAGTAAGCCATGCCGCTGTTATGCTGGCAGAGAAAAACTTTTATTTATTCAGTCGATTAGCAACCTTCGAGCAATAACAACATAGGTTCAATTAGTCTTCATTTTCTATCTGGATTTGTATTTTCAACCATGAATATATCTCGAGTATCGAGTACTTGTTCAAACAGACGTATCTAATTTTGTAAACAAAGCAGGGAAGTAAGATTCAAACGCAAATTTCTCGAAACTCACGGAAAGGAACATCAACATCATGTTAGGGAAATGTCATTACTTGTGTTGGTTGCATGTCTCAAAAATTTAACGAATCTTACTTCCCCTCTTTGTTTACAAAATCAGATATGTCTGTTTGCAAAAGTACTCGAGATATGTTTGATACCGACTGAAATTCAGTTGAGTTTTTTGTTCATGAAAGTAATCAAACTCAAAATATGTTTCATAGGTAGAGTTTTTTTTTTCGTTTCAGCAGTAGTACCACAGAGAACAGACATCCAAGTCAAATTCAAAAACTGTGTAAGAAATTTAACGGCCATTTCATAATTGTAATGAACTGGCAATATCGTGGGCGCTGGCATCACCACCCGTTGACCAGCTTGAAATCTTATTCATCAACTAAATTTTTTGCAGTTCAGTTCTTCATCGCACGGTCAAGAATCTTACCATGTTCGATTAAAATCGCAAGTGGCTACAGCCCGAGAGATGGCAATAGTGTTTTAATTGAATCCTTACACAAGTTTTTTTAGAAATATATTCTAGTTTGGATGTCGTTCTGTGGTAGTACTCAAAAGGTTTGCAGTCATCGGAATAACAACATAATAATTTTTCACATTATAGTAACAATGCATAAAATCTAACAATTCGTGTTACTATCCAACTTGAATGTCTTATAGTAATTGATTATTTTTGTTACACTGTTTGTAAACAATGCTAACAACTAACAGCTAATTGACTTAAAGTAAGGAATAACTACAATTTGCAGCGTCATCACTTAACATCAATCCCATTTTAAAGCTTTCCACTTCCCGTATTTGAAACATAAACAACATTTGACGATCCAATTTCCTCCAACTATTTGACGATCCAATTTCGTCAAATTAGTACACTTATCACATCGAGCAGGCTTGCTGGACAGTGCTTCTGATATCGGCTGCAGTCATGTTGGTGTCCCATTTCTTCCGCCCGGTAGAACTCTGGCGGCAACTGTTCATCCTTTGAGTGCGATGGCCTGAAATAGATCGTGTCAATATTTGCCAATCGTTTTTGTAGGTTAAGTTTACTCACGTTAGTAATATATGAATTAGATCACCCAGGACTCCGTTGTGTTCGAAAATGGGGATTTCCGATGCTTCACAAATTGCCCGTAGAATACATCGTTTACCATTGAAACCGAGTCTGAAAGTGTTGAAATTTGAAAAACTCAGTGAACCGTTCGTTGCGCCATCGGAAACTCACCTCTTTATATTGACCTCGATCGATCGGTAGATTTTCTTCCTGGTGTAAGTTGCAGGTCGTTTCAGTTCACCAAGCTGCCTTCCCGCCCTCCGTCCGGTTTCAATTTCGGGCGACTCGACCCGCTTTAGAACTCCTTGGGTATAATCGGTTGAGTCCGTTGGCATGTTGTAGTTCATTTCGAAATTGTACGCCACATAGATGTTTCTGTTCGGTATGATCAGCGGAATCGATAGGGCAGCTAAAATCTAAGAATTACTTCAAATGAGCGATAGCTCTTTAAACGTTGCATATCAACTTACTCCAGTAGCACTGTTATATGTGAACACGATTCGCTTCTCGCGATGCAGATTTTTCGTTGCTGTTGCATTTGGAACGAGAAGCTGCTCTGATTCAGCAGCTTGGAAATTTGCTAAAAAGCTTAACAAAGCTACCACAATATGGAGAACTAACCGCATTTCTGCCTTTCATACTGAAACATTCAGATTAGGTTAAATTCTCCGTTTCACGCACAGATGGACGAACTATTCAATCGGAACTGATCTACATTGTAGCATCACGAACTCGTTTTCTTACAACCATGCTTATTGCCATCGTCAATCATCTCAATCATCGGTTAGCTTGTCGATGTCTTGTCGATTGTGGTGATTCTCGTTAACAAATTAACACCTCAGAAATGAACCGAACAAACAAATCAACACCCTGGATGTGCAGGTCCCGTTGATTGCTCGATTGTAAATTAGCTGTATCTCTGTTTTTTTTTTCATGTAGTTCTACCACGTGGGCCTTGTGGCCTAGTCAGTAATGCACGGTATTGCCAAGACGAAGGTACTGGGTTCGGTTCTCTTTGTCAGGATCTTGGATCAGCTAAAGGGAGGAAACCAGTTCTTATACATACTTTACGTAGAAATCTAAGACAATAAAACACGAATGGTTGTGACCTGACCCTGTGGTACAAATGTGATACTGCCCACTTCTTCAGGGGATTTTGGTTCTAGATACTGGATTTGTAGACTAAGGGAGCATATTCACCGGAACTTGTTTCTAAGGTATCGCCAGAACCGGTTGATCGATTCCACCAAAAATCAATTGCGTTATATCGGAAGGTTTTTTTTTAAAGAAATACTCATGCTTATATGGGAATGTTATGACTATCATTTGCAGCAAACCGTGCCAAAATCAGTTGACAAATAAATGAGAAACCAATTCAACATTATTTCTAACGCTAACTGTTGCTCACACGGTGGACGATAGTTTCGGACCTCTTTAAGTCAAACCCGTACTTATTTTTCTGAGTTAGCTATAAGCTTACATTTAATTGTCCTTCATGTAAGTTCATTCGTCTCGTGTAAAGCAATCGTGTATTATAATTTATGTTGTGAATTCAATGCACATAACAAAATAGAGTAATAAATTTAGGTTTTAGCAAATTTAATATATAAAGTATTCCTCCGCAAGCTAACGTGATTCGGCACTTATCATTGTCTGTTGTTTTTTGTTATTTGACGTTCTATTCAATAGGTGTTGTGGTTGTCATGGGTGATACTGAACCGCTCGTACTTAAGGTAGTTCTGAAGGTCGCTGGTCCGTGTTGCCAACATCGCCCCCACACGTATTGCTTCGGATCTCCTAAAGCTATACCTGACCTCCGACAACATCTAGGACAGCGATCTCGTAGCCGGACGCCGCATGATTCCTGTAGAAGTCTGAACATCTGCTCGTCGAACTCGTCCATCAAGTCCCGGATACACTCGTACGATCCTTCATCTAATCCAGCTATTCCGAACACCTTCGTTCGACCAGGTTCCCGACGTTTATCGGCGTAACTTCACCGAACCATTTTGACTGCCGAGCGACTACGGGCAAGTACTCCCGTATCCAGCGCCTCCAAAATTGATCCAGTATGACCTGAATATGCTTCCAATTTGTCCGCAATCCTGCGTCTACCTCCGTAGGTGTAACTGTTGGCTGAACCACACCGCTGGAGATGAGCAGTAGAAAGTGGTTCGGTGTCAGCGCCTCACATTCCTGACTATCGATAGGGAGATATGTCAATGGACACGAGTTGACGATTGATTCCACCTCCGCAATGGCTGTCATGAGAGTCTCTTCGTTCGGGTTCCTAGGCAATGACATGCTTGCTAAACCAGCTTTGACCGAACGAACTAATCTTTCCCATATTTCACCCATATGGGGTGCGTACGGGGGATTAAACTTCCATTGGGTGTCCGTATTGGTAAAGGTCTGCGCAAGGTTGCTATTCATGGAACGGATCTGCTGCCTGAGTTCCGCACTTGCTCCCTGGAAATTAGTTCCTCGGTCCGAGTAGATTTCCTGTGGCGCACCACGGCGAGCAATAAACCTGCGTACGGCCATCTTACAAGATTTGGTGGATAGTGTGTGAGTGACTTCCAAATGGACTGCTCGTGTACCCAGACAGGTAAAGAGAGCAATCCATCTTTTAGAGCTACCACGCCCGACGCGCACTGTTAGAGGCCCGAAATAATCAAGCCCGGTGAAGGTGAACGCTCTTACAAATGGTGTAACCCGAGCAGGCGGCAACGGAGCCATTGGTGGTATCTTTGGCAATGCTTTATACACTTTGCACCAGTTGCAGCTACTCGCGACCTTCCGGACGACTGTCCGTAGTTCCGACACGTGGAACCTCTGCCGTACCTCATTTACCACGGTTTCATTGTTTGCATGTCCGTACTTCCTGTGGTACCAGTTAACCACCAGTTCAGTGACGTAATGGTGCTTGGGTAGAATCGTAGGAAACTTCGCATCGTAAGGAAGATACTCAGCTTTTGTGATGCGAGACGCCATCCTCATGATTCCTTTCTAATCTAAGACTGGTGAAATCTTGTACAAGGAACTGTCCTTTTTAACTAGCTTGTGCGTTTTCTGCTGTCTCTGCTGGTTTTCTCGTAGAATTCGGTATTCTTCCGGGTATCTGCTCTGCTGAACCAGTTTTATCACTGCCGATTCCGCTTGCTTCTGTATTTCGCTGCTGAGAGTTGTCCCTCCCTCTTGCTTCAAGTTCCACTGCTTCTGCTTTCTACCGAACTGCAGGACAAACGACATCGTACCAATTAACCTTTCCCATTTCGAAAATCGTTCGAAATCTATCACTGGCTCTGTCGGTGCTTGTCGATGAACATTGACAACTTTCACCTCTTCAGCGATGATTTCCTCGATTGCTTCGTTCGGCCAGTCGCACTCCGGATGTGGCACCGACAGAAGCTTGATGGGCGCAACTTTGTTTTCGCGGAGACCAAACACCGTACTCCTCACCGTCCTCCATGCGGAAATAGGCTATCCAGACTAGCAAGTAGAGTGATATACTGTTCCCATTTTAGCACTATGTCCTGCGGAAGCTCTTCATCCCAGCCAACTCCAGTTCTCCACACTTCCTGAACCAACGTTTTTCCGTGTATCACGAAAGGTGCGACTAGTCCCAACGGATCATACACGCTCATTACGATGCTTAGAAGTTGTCGTTTCGTCGGAACTACCAATCTGTTCAGCAAACCGCGCATGTCATCTCGGATCGTTAGCGAAAACACGAAGACGTCCTCTTGTGGCCGCCAAACCATCCCCAAGACTCGTTCCATGTTGCTGCCTTTGTCCATGGTGAAACTTTTCACCGCCTTAGTATTTAGCTCTCCAATCCGCTCCAGCACTTCTGAAGAGTTCGACATCCAATGTCGAATCAAGAAACCCGCTCGCTCATGCACCGTCTGGATTTGCAGACTAAGGTAGAATTTTCACCGGATCGTGTTTCTAAGGTATTGCCAGAACCGGTTGATCGATTCCACCAAAAATCAATTGCGTTGTATGGGAATGTTTTTTTTTTAAAGAAATACTCACTCTTGTATAGGAATGTTATGACTATCATTTGCTGCAAACCGTGCCAAAATCTGCAGACAAATAAATGAGAAACCAGTTTAACATTATTTGTAACGCTAACGCAAGTTACTTTTTGTAGATCGGGGGTTCTTTTTAAAAAATATCTACGAACTACACTACTCTACTTTGCAAATCAGACTAACTTTATTGAATTCAATTATGCTACAGTTCACCTCACACAATCGATCTGCATACTCAGGTACTCTCACGATGGGTCCAAGTCCGACAATCGCCCTCGATGTTGTCGTTGCCAGGTCGATGATATTTGCTGACCGTACTCGATGCTACTGTTGCCGTGTTGATGAATTCGCTGACGCTGATGGTGCCGTTGTAATGCACACCCAGAAAATTACAGATTGGTTTTTTTCAACACTGAACAGTCTAATGGATTAACGATTTCGGTAAAATTTGACAAGTTCGGTAATTTTACCGGAATACTGTAATTTCGCCGAAATCCGTTAAATCGATTACGAACGTTCAGTGGAAGTTCGGTAAAAATTACCGAACACTGCAATTCTAAGTGTACCAAGTCAGTAGCAACGTCGTTAACTCGCTTACACACACATACACATACATACACATCCATATCACACATATCTTGGGTGTGGAAGTAGTTCCTTCTCTCCATGGTTCACCCTGGAAACGTTAAGCTCCCTTAACGCCTAAACGAACTACAACGGAGGAAGCGCCATATCCAGCAAGAAGTCGTAAGCGGTCGTGACATAGCGAAAAGGGACGACCTTGGGGTATCCACTACACTCAGACGTTCCAACCCTGGTCTTGACCATGGCTTCCTCGATCGGAGGAAAGACCGTTTGACGCGAGGCTCGGCAGGTACCGTAAGTGGTCGAGTAGGGAGATCGCGGACGATCTGGCCTGTGACGGACGTCCCAAACCCTGCTTGGATCCAGGAGCATCTCGATCGAATCAGTGTCAGGTCGGTGCAACTAACTAGTAAAGACCTAGTAGTTAGCCATAGTGGGTGCGTAATGCACACTAGCCCTCTCCCTGAAATAATAAAAAAAGGTGGTTACGGTAAGGGGCGAGGCTCGAGGCACGGGTGGGTTTTTAGTGGGTCGAAGAGTTGGCACACTCATCCCCACACCCTGAGTTCTTCAGGTGTCTGATAGCAGATTTTCCATCCCGTCTAAAAACTGACAGGAAATGGCAATGTGCTAACGGTACAGGCTATCTCCGTTTGACTATCTGCTGAAGCTCCCTGCAGGCATACTCCCTATAGTTAATTGAAAAGAACGGTTTGGCGTAAGCACCATTCTGGTCGCATGAATGACGTCTCTCACATATTACATCACGGGTGGCTGTAAGCGAAGTTTAATGCACCAAGGAAAGCAGATTAGAGATTACATACATACTTGCCATCTATCGACCTCTGGGAAACACCTGGCCAGTTCCTTACGATCAGTAATACTGTATCCCTCATACTGCCTTTATAGACATCTGGAGTGGAAAATGGGACAGAATTGATGGATTTTTTTCCCTTGGGCAGCATTCATTAATTATGTCACGCTTTTAGGGGGGAGGGGTTCAGAAAACCGTGACATTTTGTGACAAACGAGGAGGGGGTAAGCTGAATCGTGACATCACATTTTTGAAAAAAACAAAAACAAAATGATATTCTTATGCAATATCGCCTACTACTACTATCCCTACTGTTCACGCCCTTCGTAAACGAACAGCAACAGCAGTAATCATGCAGCACTTCACACACCGCTCGCATAAACTATGCCACGCCCTGTTCTGCAACTTTCCATCGTTCTGGAACTTTCCATGTTCTGGAACTTTCCATTGTTTTGGAACTTTCCATCGTTCTGGAACTTTCCATTGTTTTGGAACTTTCCATCGTTCTGGAACTTTCCATGTTCTGGAACTTTCCATTGTTCTGGAACTTTCCATGTTCTGGAACTTCTAGCAGTAGCGGCACAACATAAAAACGGCACCGCAGTGGCGCAGTCATTCAGTCATTATATCAATTCTAAGGTGTTAAGATCAAAGGAAAGCAATAAAGGATAAGTGAATAGAAGCAGTAGTTTTTCTATCAATATCTTCTGGATCCATTATCCGGTGCAACAGCCCAGTGTTATACAGTGTTGAATACAGTCCACCCTACGACTAGAGTGTTTGCTGTCAACGGCCTTGGAACCCAACCCGGCCTTTTCAGGGTAAGAAGAGTTGAATTTTCCACCCATGAGCCAAGACAGAGCACTCGTTTTACCCGACAGTTGCTAGTTTGAGCGACACCTATTTCTTTCCTACCGTGTTAGGACACGTTTGAGTTCTGTCGCAAGAGAGCTAGCATGCTACTTCAAGTACTCCTACGGATCCGGTGTTTGGCTCCGACACCTACCATACCTAACACGCTAACTTGAAATGCCCATTATGAGTCGAAAGTACGCATTTTGAAGAAAAGTGGCTTAACCTCATTATTAGAGTATATTTTCTCATTAATTGAGTATTCGTTACCCATTAATGATTAATTGATACTCATAAATGAGTAAGCAATACTCAGAAATGAGGAAAGTATACTCTTAATAATGAGTTAAGCCACTTTTCTTCAAAATGCGTACTTTTCGACTCATTAATGGGTACTTTCAAGTTAGAGTGAATACTATTCCACCGTTCATGAATGACAGCTGCAGCTCATTCAGTGTGCGTCAGTGAATAAAGTCCAGTGTTTATTGGTGAAAAATTGGTTCGCGCAGTTAGTGTATTTTGGAAAATGAATCGTGGAGAACTTTTTAATACGCTGTACAATGCGTATGTAAAGGCTTACCCGGATAAGAAGAAAAGGGAGTGCCAATTGGATGCTACTAATTTCTGGAATGAACGGAAGGGCAATGACAACACCGCACTTGAAGAGCAAGTCAATAACAAAATAAAAGAGCTTCATGCCTTGCAGCTAAAGAAAAAAGGTAAACTTCTTCAACTATGGGGAAAGTCTATGAGTGCTCTAAGGAATCAGCGCCGACAGTGAAACCCGCGCAACCCATCAAGGAAATTGAGTATATGGCTCAGCCGTCATCATCAAATAAACGCCCTGCACCAGTACAGGAACAACTTAAAGCTGAGCTAAATAATCTGAACTCTGAGGTAGTGCTTCTGATTGACAAGAAGTCTGCTGGACTATTGACGGATGATGATCAGTCGAGACTCGAAGGGCTAAAAATTAAAAAGATCAAACTTGAAAAGAATCTCAAAATCAAGGAAGACGAGCAAGAGCGGCAGCAGAAGCATCGTGAGAAAATGAAGCAGGCTAAACAACTGTTAATTCGGGACATCCCAGAGGCTGGTAAATATGATATATTAACTAGTTTGTTTGCACAGTAGATATAAATATCAAATTTCAGGAAATTATCTTTCATTCCGAAATTCTCCTGGCCGCCTTCGTGTTGAAGAGCAGCAACCGGAGCTGCTCAAGGCAATATGCGATATTGCACTTCATGGATCTGCGGCCCACGAAAAGCGCAGTGATGAGAGCGTCAGAAGCGTTAAAACTTTAGATGAGTTGACTTCTGCAATACAAGGCAAGGGATTCAATATCAAAAGAACAGCAACATATCTGCGGTTAATCCCAAAACGAGCCAATTCCCATCAAGGTAAATGTAACGTAAATACTGTACCAGTGAAGTTGATGCGCGCAAGTAATGCAAAACACAACGATCATCCCGATGGCCGATTCTGTACAGCGACCATAAGATCATTGGAAGAACTGGCATCTGTGCTGAGCCCAATGAAGTAGGATTTATCAGTCAGGATGATAAGGCGAGAGTGGCGATAGGCTCAACGGCTGCCAATAAGCAGTCTCCCATGCTTATGCATGTGGAGTACAAAATCACGCTTCCTGACCACGATTGGATAGTTGCAAATAAGCATAAACTAATTCCGTCCGTGTACGCTGGAATCGAAATCAAACCGAATGGTCTTGGCAAACCGGAGGCTGTTGGTTTTTCGGGCCCCACTTACATTGCAATTCGGTCAGGCAAACACGCTTCGTCAACGGCGTTTTCTCGTGCGTTAGACATCAAGCGGCTTCTAACTCTTGAATCGTTTGATGGTATTTTTAAGTTTGATGGATTGGTCAAACCAGTCCTAATCTTTACCGTCGACGGTGGACCTGATGAAAATCCGAGATATCGCAAGGTAATACAGATAGCAATACACCATTTTAAAGAGTACAACCTTGACACGCTGTTCATTGCAACGAACGCTCCGGGAAGGAGTGCTTTCAATAGAGTGGAGCGACGTATGTCACCCTTGAGTAAGGAGCTTTCTGGATTGATAATACCACACGACCAGTTTGGTAGTCATCTGGATTCCCAATTGCGTACAACTGATTCAGCTTTGGAGAAGCAAAATTTCCAGTACGCTGGTGAAGTTTTGGCAGAAATCTGGAATGATGTGGTCATCGACGGTCATCCGACGTTGGCTGAATATATCGATCCTGATGCTTCTGAAATAGATCCGAAGTCAATTCGTGACTATGACCAACACTGGTTTGGAACTCATGTGCGAACCAGCCAATATTTACTCCAGATACGGAAATGCACAGATAGGTAAAATTTTGAGATGCATTTGATGGTCAAATAATTGTTATATGTGCATAAATTTATATTTTACAGGAAATGCTGCTTCACCACTGCGAAGTAGCATCGATCACGTTATCTGCAATGGATTTTTGCCTCCACCAATCTCTCTGACGCAAACATCTCGAGGATTGATTGGGTCATCGAAGGACGAACCACAGCATTTCCCATCAATGTTCGTATTGAACTCATTACAAGCTCAACAGATTCTACCTAAATCGATGTCCGGATATGGAACGATTCCGTATGATCTTTACTGTCCTTCAATTAAAAACTCATTGAACGAACGAGGTGTGTTCCAGCTGTGGCTTATACTTTGCATCTTTAGTCATGCTTCGCGAGCACATAAAGATGCACAAGCATACATCCGTTCAATTTCAGAGAAAATTGCGTCCGTTTAAAGTTGTGGCAAAACGTAAACAGGAATGTATGGTTGTAACCAACAAAGACAACTTCGATTGCGAATGGATAGATGACGAAGAACTTGATCTGACTGATGTGGCAGAAACCATTACGAGTGCTTCAGCGGACGCAGATATCTTCCCGGTCATCAATGCTGACCAACATCTGCAAAACCCTTGGACTGAGGATTGAATCTATTTTTGAATGGTATTATTTGAGAATGCAATTTGATATAATATGAGGAAAGTTGAATTTGTTTCTGTATGAAATAAAAATGATTTTTTGTGACTAATATTGGCTATTTGAATAAAAAGTTTTGAGTGGGAGGGGGGGGTTAACAAAAACGTGACATAATTGCCTGGGGGGTTACAAAAATTGTGACAATTTGTGACATGGGGGAAGGGGGGGTTAATTTTCGGCCAGATTTGCGTGACATAATTAATGAATGCTGCCTCTGGCGATAAAGTGAAAAAGGGATGATCTAGGAATTCTGATATATAATCAAAACCACAGGTAGTAAAATTGCATAAGGAACTAGCAAATGGGTGTTGAAATTGACGGCATTATTTATTGTACACGTTTCGAAAGCTCACAGCATTCCGAGTAATTGAAAGGCCGCCATAACACCACCTCGGCCTTGCTTAGGGTCTTCAAAAGCTCTGCGTGTATGCGTGTAGGATTACAAAGCAAGACCATTCTGAAGGTGCCTTGATTCAATACCCGGTACGGTCCATGAAAAGGTTGGAGGATATTTTCTCGACTTCCCTGAACATAGAGTACCGTTGTACCAACAATCAATATGTAACTAGCGATTTGAAATTGGTTCACTGTTGTAGAACCCCTTGGTCCGAATTACACCTTGAAGCCAGCACCTTGTTATACATATTTGCGCCTTTGTTTTGATTTGCTGTGTTATTTTGACAGAGTATTTGAGAGTGTGTTCATGTGAGTTCATTATAAGGGGTGCATTATTGAGCTTGGGACCGAGCTTGGAACGATGTTCTAGTACTGACTGAGCCAAGAAAAAAAATCGTTTTTGTATGGGACCTACTGGTCTTAGAGTTAGTCTATGGTTGTACCGGCCACACAATGATATGAATGCATAAGTGGCAACTTTGGCATAGAAAGCTCTCAGTGAACAAATGTGGAAGTGCTAGGCGAAAATTATTTCTCTGAATGATTCCATTCTAGGAAACTGGACCACCTACAGTCATAAAATGAGATATAAGTAATTCACAACGACTGATATGCATAAAAGGTTACCTTTTGAAGATCAACAGAGGAAACCAGGCCATTGACAAGCCTATATCAATAGCAGTGATTGACAGTAGACAGGATGTCCTGGGCCCAAATTTATTTGGGCCCGCTGTCAGCTGTCAAATGGAAGATCTAATCATTTGTTTTGGTTGTTTGTATTGATGTGAAACACCACAGAAAGCGATCTTTCTGCTTGGTATGACGTGAACAACAAAAATGAACAACAACAGACAAAACGTAAACGAGCTTACAACAAACACAACTTACAATGTTGACATTATTTTGGCAGCTGAGCTTGCTGAGATGTTGTCTATGTGAAAAAGTGGTCCTTTTCATGCCTGAAGAAAAACCGACTTGTTGATTTCTCGCATTTGACCGATCGCTATCATATTCATCTCGCCGAGCAACTCGCTCGTGATACGTGATCTTTCCAACTCCAACACAACCTGCATTGAACTTCGTTCGTTGTTAATACTCCTGATCAGTATCATCAGCGTTGGCAGAGTGCCCTGTCTGCTTTTCGTGAACAAGATGGGCTTGACAACGGTCGCACTCTTCATGCCCCAGTTGGGTAAATTTATGTTCAGGTCTCTTCAACACCTGCAGTAGAAACTGAACATTTTCTGGACTGATAAGTCCGATAGTAGATATCGTCAAAATCAAATGGGAGCTTTGCTGGGTGAAACATTTCGTTGGTATTCGTGACGACAATTGATGAAACCTAATGTTCGACACATTATTCAAAATAGAGCAGTCTGGTTTTTACGCCAAACTATGAGAATAAACGTTCATTATTATGCCTGTTTATTCTCATAAGTTGGCGTATGCGTTTTAAAGATGATAAAAAATGAAACTATTCTAATTATCTTGCTGGCCCACTTTTATTAGTAAAACTTCATCAAATGGACAGAACATTTGTCCATAATTGTTGGTATATAGTACATTGCATTTCAGCTGATTACGTCAACTATGCATCCCAGGGCAGTTATGTGACCAACATTTCAGGTTGGTAAAATTTATAAATTTGAAGTTTTCATAACATATGCGAAAAAGTCGTTTTTGGACATACCAATTTAAAAGTCCCTATTTCGGTGATAAATTTAGGGAGCAAATAATGTTTTTAACACACACATACAGATACAAAAAAAAATAGTAAATATACTTATTTCACTAAACACTAGAAAATAAAAACAATTGTCCGGTCAAGTAACAGGTTAAATAGTTCATATATATTATTCAAAAGTAAAAATAAATCATTACAATTAAAGAAATCAGGGTAACATATTAAAATATGCCATATTCTGCGTGTTAAAAAAGTATTCGTATAAGTACGTTTTGACGTATTATTTACAGGAAAACAGAAGTCAAAGAATAGAAATCAATACTGGTTACAGGTACTTGGTTGGGTTTCCCTTTGCATCTATGACAGCTTGTAGTCTTCGCGGCATGGAGCTGACTAAATTAGACGTGACGGAGGATGGAATATTATTCTACTCTTCTTTCAAAGCTTGTTTCAATTCCTTCTTGTTGGAAAAGTGCCTTTTTCTAATCCCATCATCCAGTATCTTCCACAGGTGCTCTATTATATAGAAGCCCCAGCTGGGTGCTTGGGATCATTATCCTGTTGGAAGATGTATGTTCCTTGTAGTCCCAATTTGTGTGTGTGCGTGTGTGTGTATGTGTGTGAAATCTTGACCTTCAATGGCATTTTGGAAGAAATCTATTCACAACAATCCCTCAAGTGACCATTGGAAGCAGCTTTAATTCGAGAGCTAGAAAGTGATAGCTCTACTGCCGATCCAGCAACCCAATTCAGAATGTCTGGAGAGTCACGCCCATTCCGAAGTTACTTTCTACATACAATAAACCCCTACATATTAACATTACCGATATCATTTGGATAAGGGAATGTTAAATTTACAAACCAGGCACGTATTTGGTATTATTTAGAAATATGGTTATTGTTATATATTTATATGTCAGCCGTCGTCAGTGGTGTAGTCAGATACATCTTACCCATGGCCGCTTCCTTAATTACACTTGCTTGTTCATTCGTTCACATAAAAATTCTCGAAGTTGATTCGTAATTAATTTCATTCACTCGCGAAAAACTATGCGCAAAAATTAACGTTGCCAAACCGCCTGTTAAATATGCAACCTGCATAAGAAAACTCTATACACCACGTGGTGAACGCATCTGAAATTATGTGGCAGCCTTTCACGCACGCATGCGCATTGTCTTCGTTTGCTGCTTCTGACAAGCAAATGGCCGTTTTCTACACGGTGTTCAATAAGTTCGAATACAAGTTTTCATCATTGCGTAGGTATGCGCCATGTACATATTCTGCATTGGTATTGGTGTCAGCTTTAGCTTCTATTCATACGCTACCGAATGTGCGCGGTGTTGACATTCTGTTAGTTGTTGTTCGTTTGTTACGCGCGATGAAAGAGTATCGGGACTTCGTAATTAAGCGTTTTTTGAACGGTGAGCGACCCGGCGATATATTCCGGCTGCTGAAATCGCATGGGGTCAAGCGGAACTTTGTCTACACGACCATCAGGCGATACCGGGAGACGTCCTCGACCAATGACCGTGCGAGCTCCGGTCGGCCGCGTTCAGCGAGGACGCCACGGGTCATCAAGATCGTGAGGGAGCGAATTCGGCGCAAAAAGAACCGCTCAATCCGGAAAACGGCTGCAGATCTCAACGTTTCCATTGGAACCGCTCACACCATACTCACCAAGGACCTTGGTTTCAGGCCTTACAAAAAACGTAAGGTCCATGGCGTTTCGGAGGCTACCAGCAAAAGCGGTTGGATCGAGCTAAGAGGATCCTCTCTCGGCACGCTGGTCAGGAGTTTGTTTTTTCGGACGAGAAACTGTTCGTGCTGCAGCAGCCGCACAATGTGCAAAATGACCGGGTGTGGGCGCCATCGAGGGACAGCATTCCTGAATCCAATATAAACATCCCTCGGTTCCAAGTGCCGCGTCGGTGATGGTTTGGGGGGCAGTATGCAAACGTGGTAAGCTACCCTTGGTGTTTATTGAAAAACGTCAAAATCAACGCGGCGTACTACAAAACTGAGGTTTTGGAAAAGGTTGTTGCCCCCAGTCTCCGAAGCCTCTACGGCGATGAGCACTACGTGTTCCAGCAGGACGGTGCACCAGCCCATACGGCAAATGTGGTTCAAGCCTGCGTCGGGACAATTTAACCGACTTTCTGGACAAAACTTTGTGGCCTCCCAGCTCCCCGGACTTGAATCCTCTCGACTTTTTTGTTTGGTCCTATATGATGGCGAAGCTGAACGAATACAAGGTCAGCACTTTGGATCATTTCAAGACGGTAATTCTCAAAATCTGGGACGAAATGCCCATGCAGTCCGTGCGTGCCGCCTGCGACGCGTTCGAGAAACGTTTGAAGCTCGTTAAGGAGTACAAAGGGGGGTCATTCCAAGAGAAATGTTGTAAACGTTCCTTGTAAACATAGCTTTCAATAACATAAACCAAAAAATAAAAAACATGTTTTCATTTTTTAACAAATTTTGAAAGTGTATCCGAACTTATTGAACACCGTACATGCACTGGTCTTTTTTCACTCCACGCTCTGCCAATAATCAAATCCCCGCTATGAGACGACTCTAAATCGAACTTCAAAACTGCTAATAATCATCGAATCACTCGCGACAAAGTAGAAAAACACTCTAACTTAATAATTTATGGCCGGATGTCACAATACTACCACAAACAAACAAAACTAAGCTGATGTTACTCTTCTTCCGGGTGCGGGGCGAAGCACAATATACCAAAAAATGTGGAAATACTACCGACACCCACATATTTCGGGAGGGAATCGATTGTATTCACTTCGTCTTTCCCAAAGCACACGGATATTTTGCGATTTCACTGTTAGTTAAAATTAAATTAAGAATTATTGTTTGATTTTTTTCGCGAAAACGACGCAGCAAAAACAAAACACGTCAGTTTCAAAGCACAGCTTGCTGCGATCAAGTGGACGAATACTTTATCAGCTAGCGTAAACATGATTTTTAAGGAATGTACATTGATGTTATCGCTAAGCATTTGGATTTCTTTCAATTTTTTTTAACAATAATGCTGTGAAGCCCTATCTTCTACCACATTTGATCGTTAGTGGTACTTTTTTGCTTCTAGCAGGCTTAAACATTTCGCTTTTCTAGAAAATGTGTACCCATTTGAACCCACAGTCCCTTTTCTTATGAGTTTAAAAAAATCGAGCGCCGAGCCAGTTCACCTATTGAGAGTTCGGCAGTTCATAAAGCGAACCACAGAGAACAGACATCCAAGCTAGAGTGCCCTCCGTGTGTAAATTTCTATAACTGCCATTTTGAAATTACAGTTTGTTTCCGTTAGTTTAGGTGATTCGTATGTTGATGGCGCCACCTGCGCGCCTTGAGATTTGATAGGCTGTCAATTTTAGTTTGGTGAAACCTAGACTAGGCGGTGCTGATTTTCCAACGGTTTGCTTTTGAAAAATTTACACAGTAAATTGAGAAAAAAATATTCGAGCCTGGATTTATTTATTTATTGTTCTCCGTCTCGAATTAAATAAAAAAAACTCAACAGACTGGACTTAACCTAGGTTTCTAATTCTATTTCTGAACACACATTTAGACATATTAAAATCAGAAACAGCACTCACATTGTTAAACGATCTAACACAGTTATCGAAACGGTTGTTTTGCCCATACGTAGTTCTATGGCGACTGATCACAAGTAAACTACGGTCGCGAAGCTGGCGAGAAGGTGCATAAAAATTGATGTTTTGCAACAGCGCCGGGCAATCTACACCGACTCGGATAGTCTGGTAGATTTGCTGGGTCATTCCACGGAAGTTGACGAAGAGCATACCGTACAAAATTGCGTTGAACCCTTTCCATCCGGATGATCTGAACTGAGTGATAAGGCGACCACACGCTAACAGCATACTCCATGATGCTACGAACGATCGAACAGTACAGCGCCTTTAGAGCATAAATATCGGTGAAACCACTTGTAGTTGTGCTGATATGCTCTTTGAACCGGAGTTTTGTATCTACGGTAACCCCAGGTCACGAATTGCTTGAACACGCTATAGCTTCTGAGCTGATGGAATAATCAAACTCTGTTCGGGATTGCCGGCTTGTAAACGAAATAGTTTTGCACTTCTTGATGTTCAGTTCCATTCCATTCTCAGAACACCACAATAAAATCTCGTCGATGTCAGCCTGAAGAGCGCAACTGTCGAGCGCAACCACTTTGTGATCCAATCTGGAAAGTCCAGGATGTGGCTGTTCTCCGTGACGGAGCTTAGGTAATTTACATTATCTGTGTATCAATCATCTTTAACCTAAATTAATATTATTGCTCGAAACCTACCCTACTGAAAACACAGCGCACAATCGCAAATTAGTTGATTTGTTTTGTTTGTATTTGTTTTGTTCTATTAGACAAAGCAAACAAAAGGAGGCAAATGTATTTGCAGTCCAATTTGATGATTCAGCTTAGGATGAACTCAGAG
>JASCZW010007552.1:0-79048 GCA_034211315.2 Aedes japonicus | reverse complement strand
GTACACCTTAAAGCCAGCACCTTGCTATTACATATTTTCGCCTTGGTTTTTATTTGCTGTGTTATTTTGACAGAATGATTTGAGAGTGTGTTCGTGAGAGCTTATTATAAGGGGCGCATCATTGAGCTTGGGACCGAGCTTGGGACCGATGTGCTAGTCACTGACTGAGCCAAGAAAAAAATCGTTATTTGTATCGGGACCTACTCTGCCGTTCTCACATAACTGTCCCATGTTGCAAAAGTTGCAGTTGAGAAAAAAGCGTTTTAAGTTTTTGGCGTCACTATTGTATAGGGCTGGTAAGATTCGTGGTAAAACCCACAAATTTATGAGTGGCATTTGAAGATGTGGCTAAGTTTTGATGTAATCTGTGGTATTACAAATAATAAGATTATTTTGTATGTAAAATACGAGGTAAAATATTCAGTGGGACTGATATGCGTAGAATTTTGCCTTGCAGCAGAAAATTCTAGGCATATCAGTCCCACTGCATGATGTATTGATGGATCGTTGGCGATAGAATTTACGTTTTCAAATACACATGCCATGTGCATTATTGTTTATGCTCTTACCATGATTCTGATTATGTTTTATCACCATTTCATCATTAAAAACACAGTTCTATCAAATGCAAATGGTGGCTTATATAGAAAATTTAATGTCAATGTTTTCATGTCAAAGTCATTGTTTAAGTTTACATATAAGCCCCTTATCAATGCTGAGCGTCGAGTAGTTCCTACAAAGAATGTTGTAAACTTAAATCAATTTTGTTTTCGAAGATCTCTTAAGAAATGTCGTAGTGGGACTTTTATGCCTAGAATTTCAACATGGGACAATCTAACTTGATGTTTTTTTGATACAAACTCAGAACAAAGTATATAATGTTTTGTTTGTATCCAATAGTATAGTTAAAAAACTAAGCATATATTGAAAAAGCTGCAATTTGACCAAAAGCAACATGGGACAGTTATGCGTAGAACGGCAGTACTGGTCTTAGAGTTAGTCTATGGTAATATCATCTTTTCCGCTTGGAGTGTGAAGAAATGTATATCTCAGGATAAAAATGAAAGACCCTTGATTGAGGAACGCGAGGGAAATAGCACTACGATGAACACCTGAACCAGAAGAAAATTATGTACGAAAACGGTTTTCCCGGGAAACTAACAAGACTAACCAAGGCTACGGTAGATGGTGTTCAATACTGTGTGAGAATATCAAGTGCGTTATCGGATTCGACTTTATTAACATGTGGGATACAATTATCGATAAATTCACCCAGTGCACGTGCCATACAAAAAACGTGACAAGGGGTGGGGGGGGGTGTGGTTATAAAAAGTCATTTTTTGCGTGACGTAATTAATGGACGTTCCCAAAATGCATGATCAGTAATCAGTCATTTGCACATAGCTGATTCAATTATCTGCTAATAACTAGCTAATGAGATTCTTGTATTGCTGGCTAATTCAATGTCGCACAATTTTAGCAAAGATGTGAATCGCACCGAGCGATCGGAAAGATCTTGAAAATTCACCAGTATACGGTGTCTCGTGTCATAAAACGTTTCGCGGAACGTTTCACTGTCGATATTAAAAGTCTCTTATGTGTTTTAAATGGACAGTTACAATGTATCGAAGGATTTACTTTCATACCAACATGAGCCTTCAAAAATGAAAGTTTCTTCACTCGTGCCACAGAGACGACTCGTACGAACGTGCAACCTGCTAATTGAACGGCTAGTCAGATGTCGTAAGAAAACTTTTAAATTCCTGTATAAAATAAGAAAACGTCATCTTAAACATGCCAGAATCACAACAAGTTCATCTTTGCGACCGAACTTCACTATTCTAAAACCTCTATAATTAATCGAGTCCCTTAAAGCAGAGAGAATCGAAAACTATTTAAGAAAGTAAAGTAAATGATGATCGAAAAGAGCCTCATTAATTGTGATGGACTCGCCGATTTCTACTTTTCCATTATATATAACCTTCATCTTTTCCCTTTTCTATCTTAACCTAAACATTGTATTTACTATTTTAAATTGTCTACGCGTTGGATTTATAATTCTTTGGATTTTGATAAAAACTCGTATAACAGGTTGAACTTTTGATTATGAGACACCGCTGAAGAGATGTGAAGAGAAAATATCAATAGTTCCGTTAGGATACAGTAGTCTGAAAATTGAATGGAAGTTGATGAAATAGGCATAAAAACGCTTCACTTGTTTTTAATACCATTAAATGGCCCTTAACTCAATTTCAATCATTTCTATAAAATTTTCAAACTTCAGTATTCTACCTGAACTATCGATACTTACTCCTCATATCTTTCTCTAGAGCATAAACTTCCGTTCCTTAAACCTTATGATCACATGGAAGAATTTACTTTAATTCAATGAAAAAACAATATGTCCCATAAAAAAAGCGAAAGTTTTCAATACTTATTTAGGGTAGCTTTAAACATTATTTATACTGTTTTAATGCGTGTGTGTAATCATCTGACTATACACTCTCGCGTCACTTTACTCAATTTTTTGAGTACAATTGTATGCTGAATTGTATACTCAAAAATTGAATTGATCCACTTTTTAACGAAAATTGAGTAACATTTCCGTGAGAGAAAAAGAGATAGCATACAATTGTGCTCAAAAATTGAGTAAAGTGGCGCGAGAGTGTATACTCTGAGACGATGTAAACAAAACAGTGGTTCGCGAGTAACAAAGTTGAGAAAAATGTACGCATAGGAGGCTGTGACTAGTTTGCCGCTCGCCCAAAAGCTCGTAAAACAAATGCCAACGATTGTGGAATTCCACCTGGCTACCGTTTACCGTAACCAACGTTCACTCCTTGATGGACCACGTCCACGGAAGCCGGGAAGTGGCCATCCACGATCCGCTCGCGCATTGCACATTTCATCAGATCAGTGAGAGACAAAGTGAGGCGAAATCCTATCAGATCGATCCGGAAATAAGGAAGCCGATATTTCAAAAACTACCATGGAACGGTTGGTCAAAGATGACTTGAAATGTTCGTCCAGGGCAAGAGTAAAGCGCCGCCTTGTTACGCATCGAATGAAACAACTACGGCTGGATCGCTCGGAAACGTTTGGTGTCAGCATAAAAAAGAAGAATACCATCATCGTATTCTCGTATTCTGAGAAAATGTTCATCATCGATCGCGTATCTAACACACGTACAGACAGGTTTATTTGCAGAGAACGTGGAATTCAAGTTTACAACCAAACATGGAGTCAAGGTTTTTGGGGCAGTTGCAGAAAATGCCTCCAGTATTTATCAAAGCTGGATTAAAAGTTAATACCGAGGTTTACAAGAACAATCTGAAGGACCACGTGCTGCCATGGATGAAAGCCAACTTTGGAGTCCACAAACACGGCATTTTCCAACAGGAGGGAGCACCGTGTCATACCTCAAAAGGACTCAAGCGTAACTGAAAGGACATTTGGCCTCCTAGCAGCTCGGACTTTAATCCTTTGGATTACTCAATATGGGTATATGTTCAGGCTAAAGCCTGTGACGTTCTCACCCCAGTGTTGGCGCCCTGAAAGCTTCCATTACCAAGGCATGAAACTCGATGACTGACTCATACATTGAGAAGGTATGCTCTCGATTCTGTTCCCGTTTGGAGAAGGTGATCGAGAAGAATGGTGGACATATCACAGAGAACAGACATCCAGCCTCGAACATTTTTTTTTTCCAAATTTACGGTGTAAATCTTTAAAAGCAAACCGTTGAAACATTAGCACTGTCCAGTTTAGTTTTCACCAAACAAAAATTGACAGACTATCTTTAGGCGCGCAAGTGGCGCCATCAACATACGATTCACCAAAACGAACGGAAAATAGCTGTAATTTTAAAATAGTAGTTACAGAAATTTACACACGGACTGCTCCAGCTTGGATGTCTGTTCTCTGTGGACATATTGAGTAATGTAATCATGAAAGGCTTAGTAAACGATTCCCTTAAAAAAATATGATTTTTTTTATCATTTTCTAAGAAAAAAACTTATTTGAAACTGAGGTATGGATTTTAGCATTTTTATGGGACATACTGTACATGTTTAACTCTTAGATCAGTGGAAAAACATCTTGCCCGTAGAAATAAATCGCCTTCATTTTTGGTTTCGGCTTCAACAAAAAAAACGTATCATCAGTACTCTAAGGATGATTGAAACTGGAAGGGTCGGTAAATGAGCTAGTCTTCTTGTTGTAATCCAGTGGCGAAAGAGAGAGAGAATCAGCGAGCAGACAAACCAAGACGCAACACATGTCACCCAAACAGAACAAAACAAAAAGAAGCCATGCACAACATAATGAAATAATGGGCAAAATTAAGCAAAAGGACTTTTAGAATTAATAACACAATTTTGGATTCGGTTGTTTTTTTTTCTAAACATTCAAAACTTTATTCGCACATTTCTTCACTTTTCGTTATTTTGTTTACCTTAAATTTTGTCTAAATATAACATAAAAAGTTTTCTTAAGTCCTTTCCCTTAATAAACCGTGTCTCACTAGCTATGAGTTTGTTGATCATCATGCTCATATGATTTCGTACAACCTGCCTGTGTAAGGTAATAAAAATAAAAAGCCACATTTTGTTACGGTCAAAATCACTTTCACGCTCCCTGTGTGCTCTCTTTCACTCGTCGTCGTTGAGCAGAAGAAAAGCTCTCAACAGCATCAGCTTGCGTGTCAGTTCGTATCGTATGCGTTCGTTTGATATCAATATCATCGAGCAAGAAGCGCGCCGAGAAGGAACAAAGAAAAAACAAGAAAACATTGAAGCAAGCATTTTTTTTATGTTCCGACCTTAAAATTTCAGATGGGACTCTGAGAAAAAATAGTTTATGTATTGAGAATCAAAACATGTATGTATATTGTTAAAAATCTCCGGTGTTAAAAACTTACACATAAAAATGTATAAATAATGAAGCAATTATAATGCGCCTTCAAGCATTCGTTCCAGTAAGCCACTATGAGTAAGATATAGATAGATACTACCTAACATGAAGCTCTCTGATTGGTGTGAATGATCTCAATGGGATGACAAAAATGATTTTCGTATGTTAACGAAGCCCATGAAAAAGCATTAAATGCACACATTTGAATCGAAAGCGGCTCTAGCTGAGAAAGCATTATTCTCATTTAAAAATATATAATGAAGGTGCAGATATAGAGTAAATGTATGTGAGTGAATGTACGAGTACAGACGCTGTGAATGCTTGTACTTATCACAAATAGAAATTTACCGTCGTATTACTATTGTTACTGTCCTGCTGTCCAACTGGATCATCTTGTTTTTCATCACAGACATTTTGATATCGAAGTCGGTGCTGTTGATCTCCTGCGTCTACACTACCACTCGCACTGTACACGACGTCTTCTTCGTCAGTTACGCTTATGTTGCGTTCCTTGTAGGTACTTTTCTGCTGTTCCACCACACCCGAATCGATCATATCCCGACTAGTGCTGCTCTGAATCGCTGAATCCTCCATTAAGATTACCTGTTCGGTTTGTCAGCAAACGAATCGATCAAAAGCCCAGGAGTTCCAGCTGTTATGCTCTGATCGGTTATCGTCGACGAAGAACGACTTAGTTCGGAGATTTTACCTTCAATCAAAATACATAATAAATTAATAAGCCTTGCTTTGTATCATCCTTCGGTTCGTTTATAAACTTACTTCGTTCCTTCTTGTGGGAGTGTTTGTCAGAATCTGCATTCTTCGATGTACTGCTGCTGGTGCTGGTACTACTGCTACTGCTACTTGGCAGCGGCTTGACTTTTACTCGGTAGAACCGTGTGCCTCGAGATACCTTGTATCGGTTCTCATCCTTACGTGCATGACAGTATTCTTTATCCACTACAGTGCCCATGCTGTGGATTATCTTTGGCACAATGCCCGGTTCTAGCGGTGAAAGATTGAAAACTGGATAGCTGTCAGCGTGAAGAAAATACAGCACTGGCGCGTTCTGAAAAAATTCAACAATAACACTCAATCGGAATATTTAATCAATTAAAATCTCCCTGAATTACCTGTACAATTGTGTACTGATCGTATGCGCCATTGTATACAAACATCACAGTATCTCCCTTGGAACAAGACTGCATCGAAATTCCACCAGCGGCTGTCGATCTGTTGTGATATCTTTCTAGGTCTTTAGTTAATTGTAGCTTCTCCCGTTCTAGGGATTCAATCCGGTCTTTCAAATTTGTTTGGCTGGAACAAAGTTCCGGATCCGTCAGCGATTGAATGATTTCCTTGTACCGCTGATTTTCTTTCAGTAAGAGAACTTCTTTATCTCGCTGTTCATCCAACTGACGTTCTTTTTCTTCAAGGATTCTCTTATAAATATCGCTACTCCCCGTTGGCGTCCCGGGTGAACTGGCAAGTGACCGCTGCGATTGTGGTCTTAACGTTTGTATAGACTCCCACCGTTGCCTTTCCTCATAGATAGCCGATTTAATTGCACGTTCCTTTTCCCGATTAAAGTCTTCCTTGGCCTGTGCCAGCAGGTGCTCGTGACTCGCAATATCGATCATGTCTGGCTTCTCAATTTTTTCCAAGCTGGTATCAGAAGGTGATCTATCCATGCTTGTCATTAGTTTGTATCTACAACGAAGCGATTCGATTTCCGTTTTGTGCTTATGTTCTAGTTTTTCCACAGCTATTTGAATTGCCTTCTGTTTGTCTACATCGACAACGGTCAGTTGCTTTTCCAGCTTATTGACGACTTCCTTCATTTTTCCAATTTTCTCGTTTAGTTCCTTTTTCTCACTTTCATACTTAGATACCGTTTCAATGTGGCTTGCCTTCATCATCGCATTATCCGACCGAAGGGACTGAATTTCATCGTCCTTAAGGTGTATACTCTTGCGTAGGTCGTTCATCTCCAGCTCGTGGTCTACAGTGAGTCGTTGTATTGTCTCCCGCTCGCGATTACGTGTTTCCTCCTCCATAGCGGTCCAGCACTTGCTCATTGCCTCTAGACTGTTTGGGAAAGCGGCTTTGTAGGCAGCGTTCTCCGATTTGAGAGCCGATAGCTGCTCTCTTAAATGTGAGATCGAAAACTGAGACAGCTGGTACATATTTCGCAGAATGGTTTTGAGATTTTCAACCTGCAGTCGAGTGGTGCCGAGATTTTCCTAGGAATGAGAAGAGAGAAAGAGGTAGAAAATAATTCAGCTAAACTTAGTCGTGATCACGTGATTAAATGTAGGATCTATCATACAGATTCACAAAAGGAGGTTTGTGAAGAGTGGGTATTCTATTAAATACCGTCCAACAATTAATGTAAGTGGCAGCTGATACGCCCAGGTCTATCGATGGTGGCTTAAAACAGGATGAAGTTTACAAAAACGCGGAATGTATGAAAGATTTGCGTAAACCGATTTAAGAGTAAACCGATTAAAGTTCTGTCCAGTTAGAATGCGGAATCACTAATTGTGTTGCAGCAGCACGGAAAGTGACCGCTGCAAGAATTCTTTTACAGAGGTTTGTTTAACTAGATGCTCACTTTCTGTGATATAAATTTCACGGTGTTTTTGCAGTGAGTCAAAAGTTATTTCAGATGGAAGCCAAGAGGAGAGAAAAAATCTGCACACCCTGCTGAATCAACCGTAGTATGACGTGCTCAAACGTTTCAGGGAGCGGAAGAGCGTGGATCGAGCGCCTCAAGGTAAGCGTCGTAGTGGAACATATGACCGCAAGCTGAACCAGAAAGTGTTGAGAACCGCCAGATCAAACCCTGGACTCTCAGATAATGAAATCGCACAAAAATACGCTGCTCGCAGTACCGTTCTAAGAATTCGTTTGCGAGCAGGATATCGTTCTTATCAAGCCAGCAAGCAACCAAACAGAACGTCGAAGCAAAGTTTTGTCACCAAAACTCGAGCTCGGAAATTGTACCAGCAGGTTTTGACGAAGTACCAAGGATGCCTGCTAATCGACGATGAAACCTACATCAAAATGGATTTCGGACAGCTTCCTGGCCAAAAATTCTACATTGCGACGGCACAGGGAGATGTTCCTGCGAAGTTTAAGTTTGCTTTTATGGAAAAATTTGCCAAGAAACTGATGATTCGACAAGGGATATGCAGCTGCGGAGCAAAGACCAAAGTGTTCGTGACGAATAAGACGATGGACTCGAAGCTGTACAACGAAGAATGCATCAAAAACCGCGTACTACCTTTCATTAAAGCCCATAAAGGTCCCGTGAAGTTTTGGCCAGATTTGGCGAGCTGCCACTACAACCGGAAGTCATCTAGTTTTACCGCGATAATAACGTAGATTTCATCGATGAAAACATAAATCCACCCAAATGCCCGCAGTTCTGGTCCATCGAGAGATTTTGGGCAATAATGAAGCGGAAGCTTAAGAAAAGTGGGAAAACGGCTTGGGACGCGACTCAGATGACCAAAATGTGGAACAAATGTGCCAAGGAAGTTGACTCCGGAGATGTGCAGCGTTTGATGGGAGGAATGAAGAAGAAAGTGCGAATTTCCATTTGAAATGAAGAGAAATGATTTGTTTTGATGTTGTTTCCTGTGAATTACCTTTGTTTTAATGTATTAAACTTATTTGTACGTCAATCCGTTACCGAGATACAGATGCTTTTATTATTCCGGATTCTAAATGGACATGGCTTTATGTCCATCGAAAATGCTACCACCCTATAGAGACAACCCTTGAGTTCGCCGTTATACAAACGCGCCTTCATATGTTGTCCTTATAATGAGTGAATGTACGAAACAAATAAAGAATAAAACTCCTTTCGATTCAATCTTAATTTCAATGTAAAAGTAGTGTATAATTAACTAAAAAACACAACATATTTGATGACGGCCTAGGTAGATTCATCATAGAACTGTGACAAAACCATTGTCGGGCGGAGAAGAAGACAATTTTCCTAGATCTACGAAAGTTTCCAGTCAGCTGCTGCTTAAGCAATTGGCGGAACAGAACAAAACTGCTGCTTATTTTGGCTGCCTAGCGGACCAGACCCTTAACGGCAACCAAGTATTTTTGTTATGAACCGGCATCAGGAATGATATTTGTTAGGTGGTTAAACAAGTATGAGGATCTCCAGGGCGGACGGCAGAGAGCTGGGTGAAAATACGGCTGCTGCTGGGCAGTTTGAGCGTACCACCAATTCACGAGAAGTTCATAAACTATCTCCTACCGCAACATCCACGCGAATGAACCTTCGGTGATGCAGAAAATGAAGGTGATTTTCGGTCAAGAGTGATGCGAATGATTACGTCACATACTCCGGAATCGTAAACCGGCATTGCGAGGAGTTTGATTTGGCGAATCTCACCATCGACCAATTCAAAGCTCTTGTTTCCATCTGCGGAATGCAGTCTTCGAAAGAGGCGGAAATCAGGACACGTCTGTTATCGAAGCGGAAGGAGATCAATCCCGAAGCAATAATTACGGCGTTCCAAGGGGTGTCGAACCAAAAACATGCTACTGCGTTGTTGGAAAAGTAAGTAAGCTCCAGTGTACATGCATTTCAGCAACACAAGCAGCCTGAAAGACCAGGATCGACGAAAGCAATTGTTCATCCTGCTGGTAGCTTATAGCTTGTTCTCAACTTAGTGTTCTAAATGCGCTTCCGCAGTTATTAATTAAAAGCTTTCGATGCCTGGCACCATTTTTGCATTAGTATGATTGTGTGGCAAGTACAATCGAACCCTATATGCCCAAGGAATCAAGGAATTTCCCTTAACGAAAAATTCCTAGACCAGACCGGGAATCGAACCCAGCCACCTCCAGCATGGTGTTGCTTTGTAGCTGCGCCTTTACCGACTGAGCTAAGGGAGGACCGACAAAGCTAGCACATTTCTGATTTAATACTTAAGTCCCAACCAGGGATAAGGTGCGACTCAAATCTCTTTGAGTGCAGCACGCGCTGCTACGAGACAGCACATTATATTTTAAAGAGAAGTGAAAGTGCAGTCTGTACTCCGCTGCACACTTGTTTTGCCGTGCGCTCAAAACCGCCCATCTCATTTCGAATATGCTCTCGTCTTTTTGTGCGTTAACGATTGCACTCTCCCTTGTCGTCTCTGTTCATACACAAGTGCAAAAAACAGACATGGCGGCAGCCCGACTAAGGAGTGTATCGAAAAGTAGTTATAAACTTCCAAATAATAAAATAGGCATGAAAACATGGTTAAAATTAACATACTATTTCAGTTTATTATAGCTTAACATGTTTACAAAAGATCCAAACGGAAAAACTAGTCATCATGTTCATTTCTGTAGAATGCCCGTACCTTTGATTTGACACCTGCCATCAAATTCTGCACAGTGACCTTTGTGCACTTCCTGGATGCCACTGCCCAATTTTTTAAAATCGGTCATGTTTTGGGACACTGTACCATCCTTCTTAAATATACGCTTGACTATTGCCCAATAGCGTTCGATCGGTCGCAACTGGGGACAGTTTGGTGGGTTGATGTCTTTTTCTACGAACTTGATGTTATTCTCCGTCAGCCACTGTAGAGTGGATTTGGCGTAATGTGCCGATGCCAAATCTGGCCAGAAGAGAGGAGGGGACTGGTGCTTTCTATACAATGGTAGCAACCTGTTCTTCAAACATTCCTTTTGATAAATCTCAGCATTTATAGTTCCTTTTGTATAGAAAATTGAAGAACGCAAGCCACATGTGCAAATAGCTTGCCAAATGAGCACCTTCTGACCGAATTTCTCCATCGCAACAGTCGTATCTGCGGTTGGCACACGTTCCCCAACAGATTTAGTATAAAACTGCGGCCCCGGTAGCGTTCTTGAATCTTCTTTAACGTATGTTTCGTCATCCATCAAAATGCACTGGTCGACATTGTCCAAAATGCAGCTGTACAGCTTTCGAGCCCTGGTTTTGGCACGAGACTTTTGTTCCGGAGTTTGTTTGGGCACTTTCTGCTTTTTGTACGTCTTCAAGTCATTCCTGCGCTTGATTCGTTGAATCATTCCGATGCTGGTCCTGAACTTCTTGGCTAGATCGCGAGTAGAGGCAGATTTGTTCCGTTGAATATAATCCACAACTTTTTGGTCCAAATCGGGGTTGCTGGAGCCGGGTTTCCGGCCACTTCTTGGTAAATCCTTGAGGGAGCACTCCTTACCAAACTTTTCGATGATGCGTTTTACACTTGCCGGGTGAACATTTACTATTTTCGCAATCTGGTTGTAAGTAACACCCTTTTCGGTGCACCAAGTGTGCAGAATTTTCTTTTTAGTCTCAAATTCAATTCGCGACATTTTGAATACAACTTTATCAACGGAAATGAATGAACCGAATAATCATTTTTGACATGTAAACAAAGCAAATGGCGCTTACACGCTAAAAATATATACAGTAGTTTATGCGTAATAACGCATCGAATGTTTATAACTACTTTTCGATACACTCCTTAGTTTGTGAATAAGGATTTTAATAAAATTTTCCCTCTATGAACCCATACAATGCCTTTTTGTTACTAGCATCAAAAATTTTCATTTTGCTACCATTTACCAAAGCATGAGCCAAAACACAGAGTAAAGCACTGAGTAGAGCACTGTGCATAACTCTTTATCTCTGAAAGAGAAGTGCATGTGCGGCTATCTGTCTCTCGTGCTGCTACGAAATCTCTCGCACGTTCGTTTTGTGCGCTCTTCTAAAACAGGAGACGCACACTTGAAATTGGGTGAAGCAGTTGCCTATTTTGCACTACTCTGTGTTTTTCGACAATCCCAATCGCTAGATGACGATGTGCGTTTTTAAAACATTCTTCTCTTTTCAGATAGCGAGTAATTGCGCTATAACCATAAGCCATACGCGGCTACGACTGAAGTTAATACCTAAGAACCTAAATAGACTAGATGTTTCCAACGGCCATTTTCGAATAAATTTTTGTTCCCTACACCAAACAGGACAGTCTGTTTACCTATTCTCTTCGACTATTAATTTCCCTTTTCCTTCGATATCTACTGAAGGCTACGGGGATTCCCCGTGTCTTTTTAAGGTAGATACCAAATTCTCCCTATCTTCGGTTGCATGCACGTGGCCAGGTGGGCGATTGAGGAGTGTCTTCGTGAAGATTATTGCGTGAAGAAACGTTTCAGTAACTGGTTTCATTTCATGGGGACATGAAATGTCTTCAATGAATTATTCTTCACGTAGCTCCATCCACGAGGTGTTCAACTATCAATGCTAATGCTAACGTATCGGATCATTTAAATGATACACTTTTTAACATATTTTTTTCAATGTACCAATGGGGCAATGCAAAGTTGTAGAATTAGTCAAGAGCTACTGTAGCATGAATACCTCTGATCATTGTTGGAAAAATCATTTTCAAAAAACATTCACTCTTTGCTCATTGCAAAGATATATCGCCGCGGAACTTCGCAACTTCGAAAGTTCACGAACGAAATACAGTCCAAAGTTCATGAAAGCGCAGGGTGAGGAAACGTTTCATTTCTCATCGCTAAAGATCTTCCGTTTCTCCATTTCACAACGTTTCACTAGTATTCAAGATCCAATCCAACCAAATATCCTCTGGGCTTTGTTCTTTTTCTGGCAATGTCCACACGAGTTTTGATGTTAGTTTTTATCCCTCTCTTCGATATTTTTAACCAAACATGTGAAAACGGCCTGTGTGCTATACGTAAACAATAACTTCAAATGTCGATTGATCATGGTTAAAAACTAATTTAGGCTTACCGACACCACTATCTGGTATATGGAATTTGTTCAATCAGATGGCGTAGCATAATTGCTTGAGTGTGAATTGATTCGTGAGAAATCGACGATTGAAGTCATTGTTTACGATTGGCTCATTGTCCCTTTTCATATTTTTGAGTAATTTTATCGCTTTGTTTCTGCATTGGAAGTTTGGTTGGCTTTTCACATTTTTCAAAATTCGAGTAGAACGTCTGCTTGAATGGCGTGATACATTGAGGACAAATTCAACCCAACCTTTCCAGCCAGGCAGTCAGCAATTGGTCATACATCAGACTAGAGAGAGTGTACAGATTTATGCGAGATATCCTTCTGTCTCTATTCCATTTCTATGAAATACGCAGTGTGCTTTTCAGGAACGAATGTGGTGTTCAGATATAGAGAAAAAAATGATCTGATTTTTTCCATATCCTCGCGTCGGTGACTCGAGTAGAAAAATTTCGCGATATTTCATTCTCTCATCCCAGAAAGTTCTCTCATGAAAAGTTAGATGTGAAACTAGCAACCGAATGTTCCCAAGTGAAAACGTATCGCACGAAGAATTGACATTTTGGTGAGAATTCCAGTACTGCATCTGATTTCTTTCGAACGGAATTAACAGTTAGTCACGCAATATACGTCAGTAATACACGCAAAACCAGAACCGTACATTGAAAGTATCCAGAACATTCAATTCGAAAAATGTCGCTACGAAGTAGGATACACACGGTATGTCTTGTAATCAAACGTTACAAGGATACTCTGTGGATAGAGCACAGCGAATCTATCATAAAAGTGGCACTGGGGACAAAGAGCTGAGGAGAAAGATTGTGACGTCACGGACGATGCGCACCTACTATCGCTACACCTTGCATCGGTTGACGTCGTGACATACAACCTTTGGACGGACAATAGAACCATTGTTGTCGATAGTGTCTTTTCTAGAAGTTTAGTTCACTAGTGCTCTGATTGTTTTCCCGAGTTAAAATTGTTTACCTCATAATTTATTGCCATAGAACCTAAGCCTATTATTAATTATCCTACGAAGTGATTTCTAATGCTAAAAAGGGTAAGAATTAAAACCTAAATCATGCAGTGAATTAATTAAAAACTTATACTATAAACATATTGAATTGAAATATCTAGCTTAACCTATATTGGGAGGAGGCTTGACTCAGCAAATTGTGGTAGAAGCAATAGAAGGAGGCACTAAACGTAAGCAATATTTATACTATGCACTTCATACAATACTTATAATTATTCTATTAAAGGAAATTTTAACCAACCGTTAATTCTTGTGGTGGTTTATTGTTTTGGAAACTTCCCTCCTGTTGGCGCAAGCAACAAAGATGTTGAGGTACGTGGAAGGCAACCCAGGTGTCTCAATACGTGATTTGGCAAAGAAATACGATTCCAACTTTTACACCGTGCGTAACATCCTTTCAAGAGAAGGATACAAATATGTTTGTGCCAGTAAACATCCAAATCACTCCCTGAGACAAAATTTAGTGGCCAAAAAGCGAGTACGATTACTATACGAACGAGTTTTGACGAAATTTTATGACTGTATTTTAATTAATGACGAAACATAATATGTCAAAATGGATTATACACACATCCCCGGACGAAAGTTTTACCTGGCAACTGGTCGTGGAGATATCCCTTCCAGGTATAAATTTGTTTTTGCTGATAAGTTTGCTCGGAAACTAATGATTTGGCATGGACCCTGCAGTTGTGGCCTTAAAACCAAGGTTTTCATCACATCTCACAAAATGACGTCGAAGGTTTACATTAAAGAGTGTCTGAAAAAACGGATTTTACCGATCGAAAAATATTCGGCAATTGTCAAGCGGAAACTTCGAGGATGCGGTAAAGAAATGCACAACAAATGCATTTAAATTGGAATAAGTTCGCCGGTACAGTGTCACCAGCGACTGTGCATATCATGATCGATCACAAGTAAAGTGCGACAGTTCGTTCGAATCGGAAAATGTAATAACTTGTTATATATCGTTTGTAAGCTGAATAAAAACACTTTTGTTTGACGTTTCGATCAACCGTGTTTATTTTTTGAATTCTTGAGTTATGATCACTTGAATGCGTCCAAATTTACTTTGAAACGGGCTTTACCAAATGAGTCGGAATGACTATTTACAGCACTGTTAATAACACAGTGCTCCCCAACAAGCTTTGGGATAACGGATCATAAAGCCAAGCAGTTCTTAGTTCCGCTCGAACCCCGAAAATTGTTCATCATTTTGAGGTGTTTTCTTCATTAATGCGTTTCTCAAAAACTTTACAATTTCAAGACCAATGTTCCGAAATAGCTGATAGAAAAGGACGAAAGAACTACTTGAATCAATGCCACAACATGGTCAGTCTTATTCGAAGCCTAGTATCGTTACATCGCAGGGCTATTTTTTGTTAGAAGTTCGCCAAACCCAACCTGACCAAGCCACAAATTTTGACTGTCGAAGATCGCTCCACGACTGTTTGGATTTTTCATTCGACTTTTTTGTGATCATTTAAAAAAAAATTAGATTGCATTGCATTTGGATGAAAATTGAGATAGCACGATCACAAATAGAAGTAAAGCCAAATCCGACTCCATTGATATCTATTCTATGGTCCGTGTTCTTCTTCTTTAAAACAAAGCCGTATTCCAAAAAGAGAAAACTGATTAACAAAACAATAGAATATGTAACAGAAGAGAAATTAACACATCTTTGGGTGATTTTTCGTAAGTAGGTACCTGCAACAGCAGAATTACGGTTTCCTCATCAAGACTGCCTGCCGTGTGACACTTGCTTAGCGTATCAATGATAGTCTGTTTAATTTCCAACTGTTGGGCCAGCAGCTGTCGTTGATACTGCTCGGCTGCACTAGTAGCGCTCGAAGGCAACGATTCGTCGATATAGAATTCCGAATTCACAAACTCATCGTCACCAACGCAGCCAGTGCTACCGTTCCGATCTTGCGAAATTGATCGCTCCGACGACGAGGATGCCGTTCGAATTACCAACGAAGAGGATCCAAACGGCGAAGGCTTCCTCGAAACTGTTAATTTTTGCCCATCATTTTCGACACTGGGACTAACGGCAGAAGTAGGCACCGATGGCAAAACACTACCACTGCCTTGGCAAAACTCCCGCGGATCGCCTTGTTCTGACATTTTGGGAATAACCGGACAGTCAGAACAAGGTAGATGCTTGTCAAAACTGTTACTGTCGTTAGCTATGATTTTCAAACATGAATTTCCAGTTGAAACCGAAACGGGGCTCTGATTGTAATTATTTTGAGCTAAATCGCTTATCAGAAATGGTTTAGTAGTAAAATTAAAAGTAGTGGTAGTATTTTTTTGGAATCGCACCTCTGTCAGTGTTCCTGCGCTTGTTAGCAGCACTTGTTCTGTCGATGTAGCCAAGCTGCACGTTTCCACTTTTGGGCGTAACTTTCGACGGCGATCGACCGGACTTTGGCCGACTTTTTCAAACTCCTCCGTGTCAGTTTCGGATTCACAGCCCCTGGAATAAGCAGATTGATAATTGTTACAAATCAAATGATTTCTTTATGTCTGAGCATATCCTACTCTTTCGTTTGCAGTTGTGCATTGTTTATAGATCTTCCGGAGCCACTTACAGCCTCTCCCATTTCCGCACGGAATTCTTGCAGCCCGCTGCTCTTACTTTGAGTTCCATCCACCGATCTAGATGAAAAGAAATCTATCACAGAATCTATATTCGGTAGCTGGATCTTTTCCGTTAGTTGGGGTAAAAATCGCGAAAGTTCATGCAGATCTATCAAAGAAATTGAAAAGTGTAAAAAAATGTTCGGTCTCATACGTAATCTATTTTGTTTTTACCTTGCTTGCTCAAAGCCGGTAGACTAGAATCGAAAATCGATGGCGCCTGAATTGCGTAGGTCGGTGGCATATCATCCATTCCTGGAAAAAGCGTGCTAAGAAAGTGGCCCTCGAACTGAGAGGAAAATTCGTGCCGCCGCATAACTTCTTCGTTGTATATTGTCATAAGGCGGCAAGCCAAATCGGAAGCCCACTACAAACAGAATGTATCCAAGCATTATGTTTCATATTGGGAGAAAACACAGATTGACAAATACTCACTCGTAGGAAAGAACTGGAAAACATTCTTCGACGGACCACTTCTGTGACGGCAAAAACGTACATGCTGGGCGCCATATGAATTTGTTCTATTATTCCCAAATGTTTCTGAAGACGCTTTAGGCAAGTGTGGTAGAATAACAGATTGTTATCTATTTCGTACACCCTTGTTTCCACGGGTATAATAAATTTACTGTAAGAAATCAGAAAGAGCATTCAGTGACTAACGAAACAATTTAGTAATCGATCTAAAACTAACCGCAACCGAAGCAACAGATTGGATCCCAACTCGTCTTTTGATCTAGAACACTGTCGCCGAATCTCATGCAGCTCTTTCTGATTTTTCAACATCACCAGAAGCTGGCTTCGATGCGAAACGCATAGGTCCGGTAAGATCGATGTATCACCGAGTGTGCTGGCACGGTTCTGATTCTGTTGGAATGACTGCGCCAGTTCATTTTGATCCTGGACAAGTTTCTTGACATCGGACAATTTACCTTCCAAGTCACACAGTCGCTTTTCTAGACCCTTAATTTCCTTCATGTCCTCCTGTAGGGTGGGAATAATCGATATACAATAACCATAATTGACCAAACCGAACAAGATTCACTTACCCTCTGGGATGGTTCAATAGCCTTCTCGACACTTTCCTTCAGGTTCTGCATGGAAGCTGCCTCAAATTGCCGCAGTCCTTGAAGACATTCAGAAGCCATACGTTTGAGAGCACTCTGGCCTTTATCCGCTGAAATCCAATCTAGCAGGGAAATGCCGATTTTCTTTTCGTTTTCCGATAAAGCAGTCTCGTCTGTGGTGACACCGGTACAGGCTCCATCCGGTTTACCAACGACATTTTCTTCGCTGTTTTCACTTCCCGAACTTGTTGATTTGATGCCTGCCATTTTAGCACTACCAGATGACGTGTTTGTGGCCGCATTACAGGCATCAGCATACACTTCATCAAACACTCCAAATGGTCTCGAGTCCGCATTTTCCATTAGGCTGGATAGGATCGGAATCTCCGACAGTTGTTTCAAATCATTATCGAACCTGTGTGGACAACATAGCTTTCTGTTATGAAATAAACTTTCAATTAATCGAAAAGAAGCATCGAAAGAAATTCTTTCCGAGTATTGTTGTGTAACGTTACGCCGTAAAATAGATGCGATGGACAGTAGTATTGCTTTGAATGTTTGTTTGTTATGATGGGATGTAGATTTAACAGATTCAAGTACGCGCGGATGGAACTTTTGATGCTCTTGGTCATTTGCATAACGTCTTTTGACATAAAGGACAGTTTGATATTATTTTGAACTATGCAAAACTAAGGGATGTTTGGCTATACAGACATTTAGTACAATTATGTTTAACTTGTTATGTTATCTATTAACTTATTATTAACTTGTCAACTTATTATGTTTAACATATGTTATCAAATTTGGCAGCTCCTTCTTGGAATGACCAATCAGTTCTAGCCAAAATTTGTCCAAACCATTTTCTTTTCGCTGGATTCCGGCACACAATGTCAGTCGGCATTGAGCACAGCTGCCCAAATGCTTCTTTCACCATGTGTTAACACCCTTACAAACGCAATTCGCCAAACTTCAAACACATTCGCCACCACATGAAAGAAAAGTTCATTTCTGGCACGAGCATGCGTGAAGCCTCACCTGTTACAGCAGTGTCGTCAGATCTTCTAAAGGCATCTTCAACGGTGGTTCAAATCGTGGTTTGGATTTATATGTTCAGACCAAACGCAAAAACATCGCTGCACCGGTGTTTGTTAATTTTGTTCTATACCGGATCTATTTTGCATCATTTCAGAACTTATATAAGCTTCTAAGTTTCATACTGAAAGCACTCTTTAAAAATTTAATTTAATGAACTTCGGAATATCTATGAAGATTGGGTGGAAATATCTATAATGAACATGCCAAAGGTTGATTAAACTTCTCGGCAGTTGAATAAAATAATTGGAAGTTTCCAGATAATCATGAAGTTTGCTCGCAGTCTTTCGAGAAGAGAAATGGTGGAACTTTAGAGAAGTTCATTGAATTACCGAAAAATTATTAACGTTTCTGGAAACTTGGTTGAACTTCCAAAAAGTTTGCTGATCATCCATGGAATAGGAACAACTTTCTGGAAATGACGGGAACTTATAAAATCAGATTTCGTTTCCCAGAAGTTGTGTTAACTTCCAGCAGGTACATTCTCTGTGATAAAAAGCAGAATATCACAAATATTACGAGAAATTGAAAAAAAAAAAATCTTGGAAGCCGTGGAATTTCTGTGGAATAGTTAGCATTACCGAGATGTTGTTAAACCGTACAAGAACTTTTTATGATCTCCAAGATTATGAATAGGTGGAAATTCTATGAAATTGATTAAAAAGTAGTTGGTTTCTTTATTCTCGTTTTGGTTGGGTTCGAAAAATTATCGATTAGTAAGAAGTTAAAGTTCTTCTTAAATACCCTGTTAATGTTTTCGGAACGACTGGAAAGTTTCTCGATCACCTGGAAAGATCCCTGAAGTTCTAGGAAGCTCCCCAAACTTATGGAAAAATCCTTTGAATGTTTCCTAAACTTTTTGAATGCTCAAAAAATCCAGTTTCCTGTTTATCTGAGACGTTTTCTGAAATTCTTGGAAGATCTCAGGACTACTGAGAAATTTCCTGAATTACTGAATCCCCTGAGAGTCTGGGAGTTTTTTCGAGCTTTTGGAAAGTTCCCTGAACTTCTGGGAAATTCTCTAAATTTCTGGGACGTTCTGTGAACGTCTGAGATGTTTGTTGATTTTTGGGGGAGTTCCATGATCTTTGTGAGCATTTCCTGAAGTTCTGAGAAGTTTTTTGAATTCATGAGAAACCCTGAACTCCAAAGAAGTTTCTTGAACTCCTATATGTTCGCTGAACTTCTAAGAAGTCTAGCAAGTTAGATGAAATTCTAAGAAGTTCACTAAAACTCTAGGAAGATCCGCAAACTGTTGAAAAGCTTCATGAATTTCGTGACTGTTCTCTATTGGAAGTTCTCCAATTTTCTGGAAAGTTCTTTGAACTTTTGGGAAGTTCACTGAAATTTTGGGAAGTTCCCTGAACATTTTGAGTAGTTCTATGAACTTCTGAAAAATACCCAAAATAATCTGAATTTCTGGATAGTTACCTGAGCTTCTGTGAAGAACCCTTTACTTTTGGAAACTTTCCTGAACTCGTGGTAAGCTCCCTGAATTTGTGGACAATTCCCTGAATTTCTAGGAAACAATCTGAGTTTAAAAGGAAAATTGTCTGAACTTCTAGGAAAAACGCTTAATTTCTGGAAAACTCCCCGATTTTATGGGATGTTCCTTTAACATCAGGGAGAATAGCTAAACCTCGGGAAAGTCTAAGTCAAATCTGAGAAGTATACCGAGCTTCTGATAAGTTCCCTGAATTTCTAAGTGCACTGAACTTATAAGATTTTTTTTCGAACTTTTGGGAAGTATTTTTGTCCATCAGTTTGCTCACCTTTTCCGATATTGGGGGACGTTAATACTGCGTAAGTCTTAAGAACAGATTTGCAAAAAATCCTCAGGGTCACCAACCCCCAAGTTTTCGTCGATAGACCTAGTTGAGCACATACGCCAACATTTGTAACACAAAGGCCAACATATCCAGCTGCATTGCAACAGCTGGAAAAAGTCATCAGTTGACTCTAGTTGTCGCATAATGTCTAAGATCATATCCCTTGGTATGTTGAAACGTAACAGAAAGTGCTTCTTGTCATAGGTTTGCGTGGCGCTATTTATCACTATCAGCACTATCTAATATCTTTTAAATGAGATACATGCATTCACAATCTCACCATCACACAAACCAATCCATGGCTAAAAGTTTGCGAAAAATCCTCGGTCTCTAAAAAAAAAACTTCTGATCTCTGAATCTTGTATGATTGACAAGATGATAGGTGTTGGTGGGTTTAACAACAAGAAATACTACACCGGTGTAGGGAACGCAAAGTTGGTCTGTTTTAGCTAGTTCTGTTTAAGTTTGCTGATGCAAATCAACTATAAAGATGTTAAAATAGACCACCGCTGAAGATGCTCTAAGCGGTACGTTTTGAACAGGCTGAACAATGAGATCGGTGGACCGAGTAAATGACAAAAACGCTACTCAAATCATTTGAAAAAGGTGTAAGTATAGTTCCTTCCATGACAAACATTCCCGATGACTTTTGAAAATCCCGCCTTTTTCCCGCATAATTCCCGTTGATTTTGGATTCCCGCATTTTTCCCGCAATTCCCGATTTTCCCGAGTCTGTGGCCACCCTGCTATTGAACATTTCAAAATTATTCCAAATGTTTGTTATGTCATATGACCTTATGCCAAATAGCCTTAAATGAATTTAAGCTTAACGGCCCGCTCTCAATTCTGTAATACTTACGAAGATAAAATATCAACGTGTTCCTTGTACCGCTGTTGATGTTCGTCATATCGATGGTAAAAGTCGGTAACTCTTTCCCTAAACTCCAACACCACATCCTCCATGTTGGCAACGACAGCCGCCCAACCCTGATGTTGAAGGTGCTGTTCGTAAACCAGCGTTTTGCAGGTCTTAACCTCCTCTTTGGCCATTTCGTAGATTTTTTGGGCTAGTGATGCCCTCGTCACAACCGTTCCGTAGGTAGCTGGCAGCTCAAGGCACCTATCCACCTGAGCTTTCAGGTCATTGTCTAAAGTTAAATTTAATTATTGTGTGAATATTATCAGCAACATCGTGACTTCAACAAAAATTGTGGAGCAAATGGAAAATGGAATTTACTTACCAGTCTCTATACTAGGCCACGGAGGAGGTTGATTTTTACTATCCAACATGCAGGTGCTGAACATGTAGATGGGATTGGTATCTGTACCGGCCGTGTAGTTGCACACTCGATTACTGTCCAACAGCATTTCACCGCCGCTGACCAATAGGACTATGTTCATGCTTGGAATACCATAGTGCCGTTCTATTGTTTCTTTTAGAGAACGAACGCTAAAAATACACAAAAACACAATTAACCATTTAGTACTAGAAACTAACCTTCTATAAAAGCGAAACCTACTTTTCCAAAGCCTTGCCCATGTCAAAGTTGAGCATCCGGCCAGTATCGACTCGAAAAACGTACAGCATAGTTGCGGCTCAACAGCTCTCTTCCTTTTCTCCAGAAATGGCACAAATCAGTCCAAAAAAGCAACAGCTACCACTGAACGTATTGAGTCATCTATTACGGTTGGCTTGCACGTCGCCCACGGAATGGTATCAACTAAGAAAAGTTTCGTAAAGGTGCAGGTTACTCCGCTTCTTACAATTAGACCGAACTGGGGCTCATCGATTCATGGGTTCAGTTGTTTCCAGATAAAGAGAGACAAACTATAATGTTCTATGTCAAGTGAAACATCAGCCAGTTATCTTTGAATCAGCAAGACGCGTAGCAGTCAGCAACGGTGAAAAAATCTAATTGTTGTAGGAGGAGACAACGGTGGAGCCCTCGGAGCTAATTTATTATTATTGGCGGATCTAAGATTTCTTTCCTTATGGCTAGGTCTCACATTATCACTATATATACAAAACAGTCATTCAGGAACACACGAATGTGTTTTTTGTTCACAGGTTCGCCTTTTCTTTATTGTGGTATAGTATTGCTGAAAAGAAAAAGAAAAAGAAAATAACATGTAAGACGTGAGTCTGATCTTGAGTGAAAAGTCTGGATTTATTCAAACAGCCAAATTCCAGTGCTCAAAAACTAATGATCTGAAGAGAAACAAAAACTCCCCCAAAGCACCTGCACCGATTAGCAGGAGGAGAACAGATCATCAACCCGTTGTGCATGTCATAGCGCACATGCGAAATCAATGATTCAGAAGATTAGCGCTGAGGAGGCAGATTTAATTAGAGCACGATTCGCTTTCTGCTACTAACACAACAAGGCTCCTCCGAGCTGTTACGGTTGACCTCGGCCGAGGTTGTTCCCATCAGAATTTCACTCTTCATTTTCCGTTTCCATGAATACCTTCTCCAGCAGCCAATCACATCCATCCTGGTGATACAAGCAATTAGTTCGCGTCTTAATAGACATTGAGCGCAATGAATTTCAGCATAGGTACGAGGGATTGCGGGGATTTGTTTTTACTCGTGCATTTATATTTCAAGTGTGTATATAATACCTCCTACAACACAACTATCGTTGTTTTTTAGTTTAGTCATCCATAACTCACATGTACGATCAGACGGTGCGCAATGTCCTTCTTTGTTCTGCAGAATACTCTTGTTTCTTGGACGAATGAATGAACAACACACTAGTGAGAAAATGAATTCTACCCAGAGGAACAAAAAAATGCATACTTAGTTCAAATCATTCGTTCAACGCACTCAATATAGGGTAAAAGGAGTATTCAAAATAACTGTTGACGGCTGGTTGTATCGTTGAGTTTGCAGTTTTATGTGAGAAACAAACTTTCTTTGGATTTTATCGCAATCGTCGTTAAAATAAATATAGTGTTTCGTCTCAGCTGACGCTGTCAACGCTAACAGTAGCGTGTTTTTTTTAGAAAAAGTTTTGGAAGCGTTTTGATCTTAACAATCTGAAATCCATAGAAAACGCTTAATTCATTTGGAATCAATAGATCGCAATAATTAATTGAAATAGACATATATTTTTTGATTCAAATGTCAATGTCGTGTAACACTTACCACTTTCCTGCGCAAAGTATTGCAATCAACGATATACTATCAGATAGTAATTTGTGATTAGGGCGACCATGCATAATGTAAACAGAAGGGGAATGATGATTGTAATTGCAAGTAGAATTTCAAATCATAATTCACAAACTAACGAGTAAATTCAAATACAATCTCGCATACAGACAGAGAACAACGCTACCCATGAGCAGTTCCAAAGCGTCTTTACGGCAGCCTATCTAGCATTTAAACCCGTAACGCTGGTAGATCACCTTTTCGTGGTGCGTTACGGGGTATCAGATCTACCACCGAACCCTAGTCCGAATTAATTCAAACTAGGGAACATATTTGTTTTTGTAGTCAAAGGAACGTATAATTGGCCTTATTACATTTTATGTCTTGTGAAAAGTGACAATACTCGGGTTGCGCCACCGAGGATGAGCTTGGAATAAAGAAAACATGGTTAGTCTTCATTTATGTGAATTCTTATTTTCTATTTGATGTTCTATAGTTTGAATTGGTTATGACTAGGGTTCTGATGCATGGTCACTATCGGAGTTATTGATTGTTTTGTTTGCAATGAATCCGGTTTTGACTGATATAGGGGCGCGCCTTTGAAGAGTACTGTCGCTCACAAAGGGTTTAAATAGCGGAAACTTTCAATTAAACCTGATTCATTGCCAACAAAACAAACAATGACAACTGTAACAACACCGAATACTTCATCATTTCTCAATAGTGATGAAGTAACTCGACATGCACTAAACAAAGGCTACGGGATATACCACAATAGATCAAATTACTGGTCGCAGTGGTTTATGTCCCGAACAGAGGGAAAAAAAAAAAAAAAAATCTAGCATTTAAGTCGCCTTAAATGCAACATAAATGCCACTTTTAGCCCAATATACGGCTGCTTTACTGCAATGCTATGATAATGCATCATTAATGCTATTTTGCATTCAAAATGCTTATTACATGCTACAAACATTTAAATAGCATTTGAAATGCAGTTTTGCAACAGATAACATTCAAGATGCTGATATTATGCTAATATAATGCTTGTAGCATCTGAAATGGAGATTTAGGGTTGATTTACTGCATATACTAATACTTATTGGTTACCTGGGTAGCTTCTGATTCATATAAAATACAGAAGGAAATTTATTCGTTTTTCATTGAAATTTGCTCATTTTTAATATTCGCCTTTCAATGCTAGTATGTTTGATTACGCCATTTTCAATGTTAGCCTCACAAGTACTGGAAAAAAAAGTATCGCCATATACTATTCGCCTTTTTTTTGACATTTTCATATATTTCGCCTTCTACTTTTCACCGTTGTTTTGATTATTTTGTCAGTATCCTTTTTTACTTTACGCCAAGTTTATCTTTTGATGTAAATTACGCCCTTCACTTTGTCAACAATCAATACGGCGTACAAGTAAATTGTTTTGATAATAAATCAACACTACCTATGCGAAAACAATATTTAATGAATGAAATTAGAGCACAATCAGGACAAAAAGATGAAAACTCATTATTTAGTGTTAATAATTAAGCAATGCATTGAAAAAACATTTTGTTTATATTTTGCATATTCGCCCTTATCGCTAATTGCTCCGGATATAAGTAAAGTTTAAATAAAATAAAGAGTGAAGTATTTCTATCATGGTTCAAAAAAGAAGCTTGTAGGCATGTTCTTCAGTGTCTTGGTTGCCATTTTGATCAAATCATCCTTCGTTTTGGCCACGAAATTATTTAATAATACTCTCCTCTTCAAATAGAAACGCCGCACGTTGGAAAGGCTGGCATACTTTCGCACGTTTCGCTTCGCCGGGAAGATCTCTTTGATCAGAATCTTCAGCCATTGTTTCTGGGTTTCCGATTGGTTCTCCGACACGGCAAATACTTCTTGATCGTTTGGACGGTCGCACAGATCTCCCAGCCCACCCACAGATCACCCAGCCCACGGAAAGAGGTGGCCTCCTTGTCTTCCGTCTTCCGTTTGAGCTTCTGTTGAATCCTCCGGTCGCTTAAAACGGTCGGACGGCCAAAATCGATGAACTCTCCCTTCTCCAGACGTGTCAAAATCTTGTAGATGTTTCTGCGATCGTATCCGGCCTACACGACGTGGATCGAAGTTGTTTCACTGCTCGCCATAACCTCCGTAAACAACTGATGGAGCTGTCAAATTTTTACAGTATATAAGCAACTAGTATATATTGACTACTGCCTCAGCTCAGTCAGTAAAGGCGCGGCTACACAGCAACACTATGCTGGAGGTGGCTGGGTTCGATTCCCGGTCTGGTCTAGGAATTTTTCGCAATGAAAAATTTCTCGACTCCCTGGGCATAGTGTATGATTGTACTTGCCACACAATCATACTAATGTAAACACATGGTACCTGACATCGAAAGCCCTTAATTAATAAATGTGGAAGTGCATTCAGAACACTAAGTTGAGAGCAAGCAATAAGCTAATTGCGAAAGCAGTAAGCTTGAAACGCTAACAAAGAAAGAGATATATTGACTACTGGCCGGTGGATCGGCAGGGTAATCGCATGAAAAATCTTTTTTAAAGCACGTATTAGCCGGGTTGTTTTGTAATGGCAAGATTTAAGAGTAACAAGCAGCTTCTAATTTGGACAAATTTATCTAAGGGGCAGCCGATGAGTCGATAACTTACCTCACCAATCAGACTAAGGCCGGCGTGGCCTCTGCAGTACACAGAAGTTGTTTCCATTGTAATCGGTCCATGGCTGTACCTCGCCAGCCTTCTACTTGATCGATCCACCTTGCTCATTGCGCGCCTTTTCTTCTTGTACCTGTCAGTTCGTTTTCGAGAACCATTTTCACAGGGCTGTCGTCCGACATTCTTACGACATGCCCAGCCCATCGTAGTCGACCGATTTTTGCGATGTGTACGATGGAAGGTTCTCCCAGCAACTGGTGCATTTCGTGGTTAATTCACCTCCTCCACGTTCCGTCTTCCATCTGCACTCCACCGTAGATGGTACGCAGTTCAAAGACTCCAAGGGCGCGTTGTTTCTCCACTAGCAATGTCCATGTTTCGTGGCCGTAGAGAACTACCGGTCTAATTATTGTCTTGTAGTTGGTCAACTTTGTGGTTCGGCGAACTTTGTGCGATCTTAGCGTCCTTCGGAGTCCAAAGTAGGCACGATTGCCAGCCATAATGCGTCTTTTTTATTTCTCTGCTGGTGTCGTTATCGGCGGTCACCAATGAGCCCAGATACACGAGTTCGTCTACTACCTCGATTTCATCACCGTCGATCTGAAGTCGTGCTAGGAGGCTAACATTGTCTTCTCGTGAGCCTCTTCCCTTCATGTTTTTTGTTTTCAACGCATTGATCACAAGCCCAATCCTACCAGCTTCAGCCTTAAGTCTGATGTACGTTTCCGCCATCGTCTCAAAGTTACGTGCTACGATATCAACGTCGTCGGCGAAGCCAAATAGTTGGACAGACTTCCCGAAGGTCGTGCCACTCGTGTCTATCCCAGCTCTTCGAACCACACCTTCCAGTCCAATGTTAAACAACAAACACGACAATCCATCACCTTGCTGTAACCCTCTCCGAGATTCGAAGGGACTCGAGAGCGTCCCTGATACTCGGGCGACACACATCATTCGATCCATCGTTGCTATTATCAACCGCGTTAGTTTTTCCGGAAATCCATATTCGTGCATGATTTGCCATAGCTGGTCTCGATCGATTGTATCATACGCTGATTTGAAATTGATGAAAAGATGATGTGTGGGCACGTTGTATTCGCGACATTTCTGCACCACTTGCCGAATCGCGAAAACCTGGTCCGTAGTAGCGCGGGCATCCATGAATCCTTGGTATTGCCCCACGAACTCCTTTGCAATTGGTGACAGGCGGTGGCATAACATTTGAGAGCAACTTGTAGGCATCGCTCAGTAGCGTGATCGCACGATAATTGCAGCAATCCAGCTTGTCACCCTTTTTATAGATGGGCCACACTATTTCCTCCATCCGAACCTCCGGTAAACATTCCTCCTCCACAATCTTGGTATTTGCAGTGCTCTGACCAGTGCTTCACCACCGTATTTCAATAGCTCGCCTGGGAGTAGGTCAACACCAGCGGCTTTGTTGTTTTTCAACCGACCAATTTCTTCCTCAACTTCCTGAAGGGTTGGAGTCGGGGTCCCGTCATCTTCTGGCTCATTCTCTGGCTCTTTTTTCTTCGAAGAATAGAATTTTGTCTGTTCCGAGCCCGTCTATATCATTCCACATTCGCTCTCGTATGGTGTTGCAGCATTCTCGCCCGTGCTGCATTCTTCTCCTCTACTAACTGCTTGCATTCGCCATCAAACCAGTCATTTTTTCGCCGATGAGTCGATAATGTATGTGTGAAACACTTGAGAATCGAGTTAAGTCAAAGACATACACTGAACCCAAACATCCTCCTTTTATCGAATGAATCCTCCGTCGGTTGATATCGAGACATTGAAATCGCATTTCCGAATGCTAGATGCAGGCGGAGGACGAATCGAAACCAGGAGATTACGGAGTGTATCGAAAATAAGCTATCCACTAACTTTCTTTCAAATTATGTTGAAAACCGATATTTTATTCATACAAAAAATTGATCCTTTATTGTACGAGGTTAAACTTGAACATAATGAAGACCGGATGAAATTTAAGTTATTCCTTCACGAATTTTCGAACTTTGGATCGAATGCTCTTCATTAAGTTCCGGACAAGTGTTGCATCGCACTTTTTGGACGCTTGAGCCCAAATTTTTTTGAACTCCTGCATGTTCCCAGCTCTCTTACCAGTCTTCTTGAAGACCTTTTTCACGATTGCCCAGTAACGTTCGATGGGTTGAAGCTGAGGGCAATTTGGTGGAATTATATTTTTCTCAACGAAATCTATACCCTTTTCCGCAAGCCAATTGAGAGTGCTTTTGGCATAGTGAACCGGCCAAAACAGTGGAGGTGTACTATGCTTCTTATATAAAGGCAACAATCTCTTCTGGAGACACTCAGATTGATAGATTTCCGCATTTATAGTTCCGGTAGTGTAAAAAATGGTTGACTTCAAACCACAGGAACATATTGCTTGCCATACCAGTACCTTTCGACCTAATTTCTCCACTTGAATCGACCTGTCCGCATCACTCACATCCTCTCCAACGACGGCAGTAAAGTATTGTGAACCGGGAAGGGTTTTTGAGTCCTCCTTTACATAGGTCTCATCGTCCATCAAAACGCATGCATCCGGACGCTGCAAAAGACGCGAATACAATTTCCGGGCCCTTGTTGCTGCTCGCTTCTTCTGTTCTGCACTTTGTTTCGAGATTTTCTGCTTCTTGTTGGTCTTCAGGTGGTTGCGCCTCTTGATACGCTGGATCATTCCGACACTCGTTCCTGCTTTGACATTGATTTGTTCTTCATGATTAGAGATACCACTTTCTGCTCCAGTTTCGGGTTGGAAGAACCGGGTTTTCTGCCTCTTCCTGGTAGCTCATCCAAAGAATAGTGTTCCCCAAACTTATTAATGATGGTTTTAACACTTGCATGATTCCAAACCGCTTCGCCAATTTTCTCATAGTAATACACTTCTCACTTAGCCATGTGTCCAGAACCTTAATTTTCACTTCCTTTTCAATACGCGACATTTTGAAAACGCAGAATTTGAACCGCACAAACAAGTAAACAAAAGAAAGCTGACAGTCAAACGCACAGCATGCAGTGTTCAGAGCATAAAAAACCATCACAAATACATGCGTACAACGCAAATGTATGTGGATAGCTTATATTCGATACACTCCTTATCCTTCTAATGTTGAACAAAGTCGAATGCACGCTGTATGAAAAATCGTCATCCCTAAGTGGAGTGCGTTTTGCATTAGAAAAACCCTACAGCGCAAATCATTTGAAATGAGGCTGACAAACGTTCCATTTTACATCATTCGGTAAGAAACCTATCTATCGTTATCAGAACTGATACCATCACGAATAAAGGATCCAAACCCGCTCATTTCCTACGGAGTCACGGAACAATATTTCCGGACTCCTTCAATTTTTGTGCTTCCGTTGCAATCTTTGCTCAACGGTTAAGGAAGTGTAATGTGAAATAATGTTATGTCGTTGAATTGTTACAAATTATTCATAAATCAATAATGATCAGTTTTGAAACAAGCATCATATTAAATTTGGTTGATTGTCATACGAAACATGAATGATCATCGTACAGATCTAAAGATAAGAAAATCATCCGATTTCCAAAAGCTTTTCGTTAAAAACGCCCGAATTTTTTTCGAATTTTTCAGCCGATCTTGGGATGTTGTTTGGGTTCAGTGTAGTGAATGCTAGCGTTAAGTGCAGCTCGTAATCTAGACAGTGCAAATGACGAAACATCAAATAAAGCCACGTGCATTAATGAGAAAAAATAGTAAACTTTTGAAAATTTGATCCTGGTGTCACCACTAAGAAAATCACAGACAAGGTTAAGTGTTCTTAAACCAGCACATATTTAGCCACACTGTCTTAGTAACTGACTAGTAACTTGCTCTTTGAAATCGAGTTTTGTGTTATTAAATACTACAGTGTGTTTCAAAACATGATTTCCTCTTCTGTTACTAAGAAAAATTGCCTGTGTCTTTCTAGTGTTAATAATCAAGATGCTAGACGAGCTTTGGGGTTGAGCTTCAAAGCTTTTAGAAATCGACCGACACCCTAACATTGCTGATCAAAGCTTAGTTTTGTTGTTGGTTTGCTGTAAGCTGATGGTTAGCTGGTTGTTGTTGATGCTGTTGATTTTCGGTTCGATAAAGGTTGATGGTTTCTCCTTTTTTGAAGTTAATAAATTTCGATCAACTGTCTGGGTCTGCTGAGCGGAGAATTGCACATAAGTCTTGTGAGTTTTACAGGAAAGCTCTTCTCATTCATAACTCTGTATAGCTGTGTGCGGTGGATACTGCACTAAGCCACCTTAAAATCGATGAACAGGTTATCGGGACTAAGTATGCAAGGTATTTTTTATTTTATTTTTCCGTATAATGAAGATCTGGTCAATTTTCGAGCGCCCGTCAGTGAAACCGGCCGGGTAACTTTCCACGAACTCATTTTCTGTTGGTGATAGACCACGGAAAATGGTCTGGGATAACACTTTGTAGGCGGCATTAAAGATTGTGAACGCTCGATTGTTCTCACACTCCAACTCGTCGTCGTTTATTTAGATGGGGCATATAACCCCTGGCTCCCACTCCTCTGGTACCTGTTCAGTTTCCCAGATTTGGTGTATCAGCAGATGCATACAGATAAAATTATTGATGATTTCAGCTTCCATACTAGGCTTGCCAGCCGCCTTGTTATTCTTGAGCTGTTGAATAGCATCCTTAACTTAACGAGTATGGAATCGGGTTCGTTCCGAACCTTCACTGTGCTGATGTAGCCATTTCATCCGCTGTCTTGGTCTTCTGCGCTTGTGTCTTATTAACCATTCAGGTGTTCGTCATAGTGCTGCTTCCACCTATCAATTTCCTCACGCTTATCCTTCAGAATGATCCCATTCTTATCCCTACACATTTCAGCTCGTGACACAAAGCCTTTGCGAGACATGTTGAACTTTTGAAAAAATTTCCGCATTTCTTGGTCCGCATTTCGTGGTCGATTTGCGATTCTGTTTGCTGCGGTGGTCTACAGGTGCACTTATACTGGAGGCTTTGCTGGAAGTAGGTGGTACGAATCGCCATATTTTTGGAGGCGGCGAATTCAATAAATCTTAAGTCGTTGTCGTTTGTCCGCTGGTAAGCACTGAATTTCCCAATAGTCGGTTTAACTCCTCCTCATAGCAGAACTCAGCAAGTTTCCTATGATGATCATGACGCCATGGCTTGGGCAGCGTTCGTATTTACGTTCTAGCTGCGTATTCTTATTATCATCAGTACTTCTGCGGTGCACGTTGATTATGCTGAAGTTGAAGAACCGACCCGTGTTTCTCAGCCTGCACATTTTTTCGTTGATCGGCCACCACTCGATCCCGCGCTTCTGCATTTCGCCCATTACTATGAATGCTTTTCCCAGCTTATGTGTCGTGCCAAGGCCCTGGTATGATTACCTGTAAACGTACGCACCATGGATCCTTCCCAGCACATCTCTTCCAGCGCTACGATGCCAAACTTGCATCGGATAATATGGAGTTTCCAATTACCAGCCTCGTTTTGTCGCTGCGGTTTTTGTCAATTGTTCCGGTCCGTATTTTGCTGTTCCAAAGGTTGCTTGTTTTCCGACTGGTTTGGAAGGCCTGACGCCATCCCCTAGCTTTCCGGAGGGTCACAGTACACAGTTGACTTTAGATTCCCACGCTGGCACCTAGGCGGTGTTTCAACCACTCCTGACATGGGTAACAAATGCTCAGGTGTTGTATTGCATTTCCTCCAAATACAGTGCTAAGCTTGGTTTAAGACCACTGCTCGCTAAAACGGAGCAGCAAGAAGATTCCAATTGAATACATCGACGGCATTTGTGAGTGACTACCGTGTACGCACCATATTTTGCGCGATTCCTAATGCGCAATTTCACATGTATATTTGGTCGTATCTCGAGTTTAACGAGTTTTTTGAAATATGTTCGCATAATTCATTTCCCTAGGTAATATGAGGCATTGTTTGCAGAAGTAAAAAAATTCAAATTAAGATGGCATATATCCTAAAATGATTGAGTGCGCAAAGTTAGGAATCGCGCAAAGTATGGTGACTCCACGGTACTTTCAAACTAGCCGTAGCCTTTCCGTTTTCTTTGCGTTTGGGCCGTTTCAATTTCGTTTGAGCCTTGATTCTGAGGGTTTCTTGTATTTATCTCTCGATGATATGCAATTCAAGACGGTACATAGAGTAACGAAACAATCCAGTGATTGAGTTCTTCCTACATACTTTGCGAACAAGTAAACCATCATTATATTTCGTGAGAGACCCAAAAAGTGCAAATCGATTCATTATCCCTTTCAGCTGTTTTGTAACTATTTTCATTATTGCAACTTTCGTTGTGCATGCATGATTTTAAAACTAGGAAATATTAAAGCTAACACTCCACTTGTACACTTTAAAAAAAATAAAAACTGAAACACTTTTTCAAACTATCACTAGTAAACGCGAGCTAATTCCTTTCAATTCTACTAGCAAAAGCTGATATTTTGACAGGTACGTCTAATACGTACAATTGAGCTGGGTTTATTTATTTATAACGATTACTTGTAAGTAAACACCTTATATCAGGACCAAAATTGAATCACAAAAGGCGAAGCACATAAGGCCGAATCACATAAGCCCGAAGCACATAAGGCCGAAAATGTTCTACCCTACCACTAAAAGCCGAAGGTCAAAAAGGCCGAAAGCCAAAAAGGCTGAAAACCAAAAAGCCGAAATGTTCAAGGCCGAAAATGTATCAAACATTTAATTTATTAAAATTCAATCAATCTTCGTCTGATACTGAACTTGTGGTTCCATTTACGACAAAATGTCTATGATAGAATAGTAATACATGTAACTGAGTCAGTTAAAACAACATAAATACTGCTGACTTCGTTAGTGCAAAAATGTTAAATCATGCATTCAAGCCTCGAAAGCACTAAACCCCGAAAAAAAATGAAACTTACACTCAAATTACACTGAAAAACATTTTTTTTTTTTTTTTGAAGAGTACAGGTTGCAGCATCAGAGCTCAGTTGTCAAGACCTGCATCTGTTCTGAATGATCCACTACTCGCACGCTGTCAGACGAAGGTAACCAATGTCGGTCAGATAGGCACTGTTATAGTACGTTCACACCACAGCCCACACCACGCAACACAGAGCATCCCGATATCAAACGACATGTACATTATTTCCAGTGAAAACTAGATGTACAGTCGCCGATACCAAGACACCCCACACCACGCGCAATTCAAGCAGCAGTGTGAACGCACTATTAACGTTTGAGTATATTGGGATCAACTAGAAATAAGTGGACAGGTGCAAGCGCGGGCTTTGTCACTCTGCCGAGTTTATTCGGCCTGTTGTGATTCGGCGCTCATCATTAGGTTACGATATGTATTTCTAGTTTTCTTGTTCAATTGATTCAGCCGTTTGTAGTACCTACTCCCCTTATATCAAGTCGAGGAAAAAAAAAAACTTTTTGGAATAATACATTTATGGATGGTTTAATACATTTTTGAATAGGGTTTGTGTCCCTTGACTCAGCCTATTATGCAACCAGCGATCACATTTTTCATTAAAACTCATAAAGTTTTTAAGCTGTAAGCGAGATTCAACTAGTTATACACTTGCAAAGATAAGTTTGATAAGACATTTGATAGCATGTATCACGAAAGGTTACACAACTATTTTTATAATGCCATAAACTTTCGAGGGATGTGGATTTAATGTCGGTCTATAAGCACCAAATTTCGTCTATTCGTGGATGCAACTTCGTCCCATTCGATAGATTTATTACTAAATGAAGTCTTTGTAGGGTTTTTTTTTCTAATTTTATGAATTAAGGCATTGTAAGCTGTCTAGATTTACTTAATACAACATTCTACAACACAAACTATAATAAAACTGCCTCGAAACACTTAAATGATGTTCATATATGATTTATCAGCCATTCAACAATGAAAACATTATAATTCACTATACAATGATTATGTCTCTTCGATTTATGTTTAGATGATCCACTTGAATATAAATAACCGCAAATTCATGCATTTCCACTTGAAATTTTACCAATAACAACCTTTTTACTACGTTATTGGAACAACAGGCCATAGTTGGGAACATACAAAAAAATATGTCCCCAACATTGGGTCTACGATTTTCTTGTAAAATGATTGTTATTTTAGCTATGTGAACAGTTAGTTTGTAACGTGTAACTATTTTCTGCACATCCAGACTGCATTACTTGCTTTATCAATTCAATTAAGGCAAATTTAGATGACTTGAAATCGTGTAGATCATCTGTTCAGCATAATCAGTGAAATCATGATGCCCCAAAAGTTCAAGAAACTGAAAATTACGCGGAAGTGAACTACTATAAGATGATTAATATTGTCACAATTGCTTCGGATTACATCTATAATGCTAATAGCTACATGATTTTGTTAATTATCGCTAAATTAATGACACATTTGGTACATAGGCCGAATGAAGGAGCTAGGCTAACATTACATCCCCTTACCCTATTTTAGTAAACAGTATTAAGGATCAATGTGACAGAGAAAAAATAAATGTAATTTAAGATAAAAATTCTTTCTTTTTTTTTTTTTTTTTTTATCCCCTTAGGATTGCAATGATCGGGGTTGGTTTTTGAAAACTCTCAAGTGATTATGCCGGAAGGATTAGTCTATGGTGACCAAATAAACACCGGGCTTTCGAAATCAGCTCACATAATCTTCTTGAAAATTTTTGGGATTCAGTATCAGTCAGTGTGTACGCGTGTTGTTGTCCAGGTATTTGTTTTAAAGTCCGTGTTTTTGTACTTTATCTGTGTCATTACGTTGTTAGTGATATTCGTGTCAGTGCAGTTTTTGGTATCTGCGCAATTTCATATAGTACAGGTGTGATAATGTAATAGCTATCTCCCATATTCTTCGCTCCCAAATGGAACAAAGTATTTGACGTTACACTCATCGGGAAAATAAGCTGCTCTGTTGGACATGGGTATTTGTGGGCGGTCTTTTAATATATAGTTATGTTTGTATGTATGATGTGTATGTAGTTTTGGAAATGTTAACTGATTTACATACCCACACTGTAGTTATTACTTTTGATTTGTTGGGAACATACCGCCTTAGATGATACTCGCATGCATGTGCTTCGTCCACGTAGGTCTTTCTTGCTCGGCTACTTGGTCTTGTTCCAACCATAGGCCAAGATGCCTGCCTGTCCATTTTGCGTCGCCATGAGACTCGGATTTGCATCAGGCTCCAAGCCTCGCCATGCTGATCCTTCTTGCATAATTTCTTTTTCGTTCTAGAAGTATACAAAAATATTCGCTCCTCTGCCAACAACAGCCAGACCAAATGTAGAATCTGTGTGGTGATGCTTTCCAGAAAATTGCAGACCCATATTAAAACTCAGTTATAATAAAAGTAGACGATTCTTTGAGTGGTAGTAATATTATTGAAATTATACAAATTCTATATTGTATGAAAATAAGGAAAGTTGTCAAATTAACAGTAAAAATGCTACTACTAGTGGGTTCAAATGCACTTCTGGTCCACATCACCCCTGGAAACACTGGTTTGCATCTTTCCCGTTTGGGTAAAGATCCAGTCCAAGCCCTGGGACCTGGTAGTTTTCAATCTACCACAAGGTTTTTCCAATGCCCAGGGAATTTAAGATAAAAATTCTAGAGAAAAAAAAATGGCTAAAGGAAACTGGTTGAGCTTAAATGAGGCTTTTCATAACGGTTTTGAATGATGTTAGTGTTGGATTTTGCTTCAGTTCAAGCGGCAGACCGTTCCAACGGGTGGCTCCGAACACCAACAGGCTTTTGCCACTTGACAATGTTTGCCTTGGGATAATGAAGCAACGAGTGCGTTATTAAATACTTATGTTTCTTCGAAATTTGAAATAGAAAGATAATGGACCGTTTTAACATATTATAGACCAAAGTATACAACAATTGGTATACATACATCCAGTTTACATTTCGATCGTACCCTTTTTACAAATTTGACGTAAGTAATATTCAAATTGTCATGCCACTTGCCCTGTAACGAATCAATTTTTTTTATTCGCTCTCATTTGAAGACATTTTTTCAGTGAGGAATATTTTATATTTTTAAATCAAGTACTTCAACCAGTTCTTGTTTTTCTATTATTATATATCGTTTCCGTTTTGGCGATGCAGTAATAAAAGAGTAACTGCGCCAACAAACGCGAGTCATCGACAGCTAAACAACACTTGTTTGAAAACAAAGGTGCACTAGATAGCTTTGAGCATTTGATTATTACGGTGCACATCGATTCAGTTCTGCTACACTACAAAAATTAGGTTCATCTATAGTAAATAATCCCAATTTCAAGTCATTACAGCATTTTATTTTCGACAAATTGAATAATAAATAGTCATCATTTTCCATGACCTTACGTGTGAACAAAAAATACAGGAGCAAAAATAAACCATAGCACGTCATGGAAAGTGACGACATCAAAGCCATTTGACAAATCATCTACTCGATTGAAATTGTGAATACTCTTTCTAGCCTGTTTATGGTAATTTGTCTGTTATAAGTTTAACGTGTTCTCATTCTGCTTGCAGAAACTCTTATGCGACATATACTCAAAACAACGCAAAAACTAAAACTTACTGCTTAGTAGAATCCATTAACGAGCCAAGCAACAATGTTCCACCTTGAATATTTACTATAAATATGAGCCCAAACTAGCTAGCATGTGCTTGTAACAATGTTGTTTCTTTTTTTCTGTCATCAGTTGCCACCATCTCTATCACTTCGTTCGGTTTCTTCTACTTACGCGACTATCAGCTGTGAAGGTACTGTCCTGTTTTTGTTGACCATATTTTATTTGCTTACTTCTCCAGATGATCACTACTGCGAAAGATTTCTCCGCGTAAAAACGCCTTCACACGGTCTTTGTTCGTCTGCTCTCATTTTGCCATCCGGTTTCCGAAATGATATTGGCAACGAAGATTCAAACGGTTCGGGATCGGTGATGACGAACTAAAATCCGAATTATTCATTTGTAAACACCCAGCGCTGCTCATTCAATATCCCTCGTGTTCAATAAACAATCACAGAAGCGCAGTTCTACGAATACGTCCCACGGGTAATTTACGAACACAGGTACAGGCATGTAAGTGGCAAAAAATCAAACTGTGTTGTTCTAATGTTAGCTGGACATCGAATTCTCCTAGTTGATAAGTCGTCTTGATGATACTACGTCATAGGTCCTGACTGACGATCATGTTTTCGTTACTTTCGTGCTTTGTAACAGGATATTTTGCATCCATTGCACATGATGGGTGTTTTTCATCATTAAATTATCGGTCACTAGTAGTTTTTGAGGTCGTCGATAGATGTAAGCATCCAACTTCTTTCTTTTCTATTTATTGCAAATAAGCACGACAAAAACTAAAACACACACCTATGAACTGCCTGTGTTGAGAATCCTTAAGATAAACCGAATCGACCTGAAAGTTCATTAGACCTTTCTATATAAGCGGAACGATTTTTGATCTTCCGATTAATTTATCCAGCAATTGGATAGTTTTTGGAACAATTCCTGATGCTGATAAAATACTACGTAGGCACATCCGGGCCGAGACAATTGTTTATAACAATGCAACCGATAAACTGCAACATAGAGAATCTTTTTAGTTACCTCTATGAACATACTGTTCATTCATTAATTCAAAACCACACCATCACATCACGATTACAAATCGCAAAAATAAAATACGCAGATGGCGTTTCACCCCTGCAAAGTATGACACTGAACCATGTACGACGGTCGTGTGTGTTGTAGGTAAATATCCGTCTGTTCCACTCATCCACAAAGCGACCAAACAGCCAGTGCGAGTGAGATAGGTGCAAAACCTTCCGCAATCCGGCTGTATACACTCGGACGGGGAGGAACACCAACAAGGTAACGATGAAGGAAGCAAACGACAGGCAGGAAGCACCACCAGTAGCAGAATCACAAAAGATGGAAAATATTTTTTTCACTCGAATTTTACGAACTAATAAACGTACTACTGAATATATCAACTATCACAAAAGCATCTCACTCATGTAAACTTACTTTTAAAACTAATTTTAAACCGGAAAGCCTCGTCTTTAGGAGGAAATAAGACGATTTTTAACGCGCAGAAATAATACCACGAACTTTGCTTTTCAAAATGGATAGCGAGAAAATAAATTATGAACCATATCCAGGCAGTCAATACAGCAGAGCTGCCAGAACGACTGGAAGCTTTTGGGGTTTGAAAATATGTATAGAATGATATTCAAATGTTCATATACATGTAGATCATTATTTTTCTCATTTATGCATAATATATAGACCAATACTTTCATTTTTCAGACTACAGAGTTATAACATGTTATAACGGTTAACTAAATCGGTTAACTAAACGGTCAAATAAATTCAACAAGAAATTCGTCATCAGAATATGCTTTTTACATGTTATAACATGTTATAAGTGCTTTAAAATTATTTTCAAAACTCTAACGAGTGTTTTAGTAAAAAGATTGTAATTGTTAAACTAGATATTAGAAAACAAGGAAAAATTTGAATTAACATATCACTTGATCACTTATTCTAAAAATATGAAAAACCGAAACCCTTTTTCAAACTATCACGTGTAAACGCGAGCAAATTCCACTACAAAAAGCTTATTTTTTGACAGTAGACAGATAGATATTTCGTCTGCAACTTACAGATTTCTGTTCAGCTGGAAGAGAAAATCGCAGTAGGTCTAGTATTTATAGGAAAGGATGCCTCTCTATTGGTACGCTACGAACAAATAGTTGCAATTTCATTATTGTATATTATGAACAATTTGACTATTAAACTGATGGAATACTAAAAATGCTTAAAACTCAAAGCAAAAGAAAAGAGAGGTACCAGGGGCTGATTGGTAACGAAGGAAATATATACAGTCTTCCGTAAGGCTAGCTTTAAGTGGGCTACTTTTTAATTGTGCTTCCGCTAGTGGCAATCTGTCCAAATAGTACAGCGAATAAGCACAAAATTTAAAGTCATTACAATTTTAAAGGCATACAGATTTCTTGTGGCAAAAAATCATAATGCTATCTTATGAATATTGAAAGTGTATTTCAATGATTGTAGTTTAAAAGGACATCGATCATTTTTTAGAGTAGTTTCTTATAATAACATGATTAGAGCCGAAATGCATATGGTAAACACTAACAAAAAACGTTAATACATCTCGAATCACTACCCGGATAATAATAACCATACAATTACAATACATTAATAAAAAATACATTAAAATGTATTTCCGACCATGAATCTTATTGTTCATGAATCAGATAAAGGAAAAATGCATATTGTCATTACAGTAGATCTACAATTCATTCCATATGCTTGGATTTTCAACAATTGTGAAACTTAATAGTTATTGGTTCAAATTTGTTCGGAAAATAATGATTTTTCTATAGTTAAGATACATAACAACCCCCCTTTTCTATTGCCGATGTCTCAGTTTGCATTAGATTCTGTTGTGGTAACAATAACTCCAATTGTCATCTTATAGTTGTGAACAATAAGATTAATTGTACATACTATAGATTATATTGTATGGTTACAATACATTCAATTGTAAATCTATGAGATTTTTTTATTCGGGTAGACTTCTATGATATCAAACAAGATAAAAAATTAATTCGGGATTTATTTTTAGAGCATAACAATATTCGACAGTTGAAGAGAGACCAGAGTAAAATATGAATAAAAATAATATGGGTTCACTAATGAAAAGTCATTATGAACGAACGATAACAGGGATAGGTCGTTAAGCAAAATAACCACACAAAAATCATTGAGATTTTCAATATAATATCAATATCAAACGTACAAACAACTTTTGCTACAAAAACTGCTTGCACTGCATGCACAACCCAAACAAAGGCAAGCAGAATGAGTGAAACAGCTTGTATTATTTACACAGTTGCAAAAACGAGAGGTGCAACCGCTGACAGCTGATTTTGATCGACTTTCTTCCAATGTTTTCTCCATCATTCCGGATTGCTTCGTGATTTTGGCGTATTGATATTCGTACGTAAGACACGTTAATTACTGATTTTTCTTGCACATAGGCTCAAGCTAGAACAAATTCTGGTCGGTATGACCGGTCTGATATTACCTAGATACTAATTTGTATCAAGATAAGAGCGATATAATACCTTCGTTGGCGTGAAAATTTCTCATTCAAAATTTAATGTGTGATTAGCGCATTTGCTTAAAGGAAGAGTTAAGCCTTAACTTCAAATCAGTCGTTGGCTTTGATCGACGAATATGTGCAGTACTGTCAATAATAAAATAATCGATCTCGAAACACCTCCCTGTGGCTGTTTTTGTGCACGGTAAATAAATACAAACCGAAATTGAGTTTATCTCAAGGGACTTGAATGTTATCGGTGATAGTGAATGCAAATGATATAACAATTATTATCAATTATTATTTGGGACCGTGCCTGGGACAGACATACAACGAAAAGCGTTGTTCTCCTTTAGTCTAGTACGTGTTTTTTGTACTGGATTTAAGTATTTGACAGTTCGTACAACGGTCAGCGTTGTACACTGTTGCAGGCCAGAACCCAAGTATTGGAAAAATATTATCCATATCGATCTTAAGTGGGTTAACTCCTTTAATGTTTAAAATAATGTTACCCATTAACGGGTAAAGAGCTGCACGTCAGGATATCGGTTATTTTAAACCCATTTTTCAAAATGTTTGTTATTTGTGTAATGGAGATGATATACCCATTTTACAAAATGTTTATTATTTTAGGAATGAATATGAAGGACCGCTTTAGCAAAAAGTTTGTTATATGCGAAATGAGTATGAAGTACTCATATATCGTAATTTATTTTTAGATGTGATAATGAATAATAAGCATAAGCACAACCATAATCGTTCGCAATTACTGTATTTGTATTTGAGTTTGTATTTTTCTAGAGAAAATTGGCAATTGATCGTAAGTATCATATTACTATCATCATGAAAATCAATGTAAAAGGTTTGGAATTAAGTTTCAATTCTTATTTTTGAACCTAGCTAAAATATTTGAAGCAAATATGTGGAACGAACAAAGCTAAGCAAGGTTTAACTTAACATCAATAAAGCTTTCCATGCAGTTGATTTGCAAATTGATTTATTCGATAAATACAATTTAAAGCCTTTTAACTTCAGCTAGGGTAAATACTAGGGATAAGGGCACAGAATTTGAAACAAACCCATCATTATTTTCACAAGCAGAACTTAATGATTTGGTACGTGATTGGGAATGGTCCAAACAGAAATCTGAACTGCTTGCATCACGCTTAAAAGAAAGAAATTTATTAGATCTAACGATCGTTGGACAGTAAAAATCTTACAGTAAAAATAAGCATGCTTACTGTAAACTCAGCTTTTTGGAATTCAGTAAAAAAATTACTGAGTTCAGTAAAAAAAACTTGGTGTGTGTTATAGAAAGAAAAATCCAAGACTACTCAATAAAGACATTTTCAGCAAAATAATATTCATATGAAAATAATGCCCCTATTTTGCAGTTTTGGACCTTTTCTTCCATCGTACAACAAACCGCTTTTAATTAGAATTTCATTCGAATTTATTAGAAGTATTTTAAATCGTTCGTCCTATACATTAACGTAGAAGCTGTCAGATTTATCACCACTCGGTGTCTTCTTCTTTTTTCAACCTGGATTCATCCATTTTGGATTCTGATTCGGTCACTATTGAGCTAAGTGACGTTTAACGCACGCACACTATAGTGTCTATTTTCGTGAAGAAATTAATTGTTTTCCAACAGCTAACCTAAAAGCTGGCTTACAATTATTAATAATTTTGACAGCTGTTTGTAATGTTTGCGTTCAAAACGCACTACCATATTTCCATCCAGAAGGCACACTACCACACTCAGACTTGATAAGCTTGATTGAACTTTCAGTATTGTCAGATGAAATATTTGACAATCGTCTTTACATTGTTTGACAAACATTCATAAAAAGTTTTGGACTGAATGAAAAAAATATTTGGCTGGAGTGTTTTATGTCAAATATATTTGACCAGCTCACAATAGATCAAATATTTGTTTGAAAAAAAAAAGTTTACTTTTAGCTTGACAAGCAAATATCAATTTTTCAATCATTTAACAATCTGGCTTCGTATAGTGCTGCTATTGGGTTAAATCTGGGTTTCACAAGCTGTTTGTATTGTTAAGGTGGAAGGGCTCAGGGTTCAACATTGTGCCGGGTAATGACTGACTTGAGCCATCCCACTTGAGTTCTCAAAGCCAAAAACCGCAATCAATTTTGGTTAATTTCTGCGGTTCATTATTTTCAGCCTGCTGCAACTGTATGAGCATAATGTGATACCAACAATCAATATGTAACTAGCGATTTCAAATTGGTTCACTGTCGTAGAACCCCTAGGTCCGAAGTGCAGTCTGCACCTTGCCAAAATTATTGCGCTTTTCGGCACCGTTCGGTACTAGTATCTTTGGTGTTATTCTGATTCGCTATGTTATTTTGACAGAATATTTGAGGGTGTGTTGGTGTGAGTTACGTTATTAGGGGCGAATCATTAAGCTTGGGACCGAGCTTGGGACCGGTGTGCTAGTACTTCCTGAGCCAAAAAACATATTCATCTTCTTCAGGACTATCCACCCGCTGGTGATACCATAGACTAACTCTGAGACCAGTTCGTCCCATACAAAAACGATTTTTTTCTTGGCTCAGTCAGTACTAGCACATCGGTCCCAAGCTCGGTCCTAAGCATAATGATGCGCCCATAAGAATGATCTCACACGAACACACTCTGAAATATTCTGTCAAAATAACACAGCAAATCAAAACAAAGGCGCAAATATGTATAGCAAGGTGCTGGCTTCAAGGTGTAATTCAAACGAAGGGGTTCTACAACAGTGAACCAATTTCAAATCGCTAGTTGCATATTGATTGTTGGTGATACCATAGACTAACTCTAAGACCAGTCTGTCCCGCACAAGTAAGATTTTTTTCTTGGCTCAGTCAGTACTAGCACATCGGTCCCAAGGTCGGTCCTAAGCATAATGATGCGCCCATAAGAATGATCTCACACGAACACACTCTGAAATATTCTGTCAAAATAACACAGCAAATCAAAACAAAGGCGCAAATATGTATAGCAAGGTGCTGGCTTCAAGGTGTAATTCAAACGAAGGGGTTCTACAACAGTGAACCAATTTCAAATCGCTAGTTGCATATTGATTGTTGGTGATACCATAGACTAACTCTAAGACCAGTCTGTCCCGCACAAGTAAGATTTTTTTCTTGGCTCAGTCAGTACTAGCACATCGGTCCCAAGGTCGGTCCCAAGCTTAATACTCACACGAACATACTCTCAAATATTCTGTCAAAATAACAAAGGAAATCAAAACACAGCAAGGTGATGGCTTCAAGGTGTACTTCAGACCAAGGGGTTCTACAACATTGAACAAATTTCAAATCGCTAGTTGCATTTTGATTTTTGGTGATACTGTGATGAATCAAATTGGTTAGAATGAATTCTGTTGTTCGACGTAAGCTACAGCAGTACGTCGTGCCTCGATCTGGTGATCGTCTTCTGTTGATAACGCTACCGTAAACGGCCAACCACTATCCTATTGCTACATTGTTACTTCCAAATGACCTTCACGGCAAAGCGATCTCTTATTCCCATCGGTGACCAGTGTACAACGGATGATGAACAATAGCCCAGACGGATGATGGATGATGAACAATAGCCCAGACGTAAACAAACTTGCTGGCGGCGGTTGCTTAGACGACTATAGTACACGGTTGTTTGCGAAAACCCATTAATGGGTAAAAAACACCCATTTTCAAATAGCATTCCCGTCTTTCATAAAATGGGGGAATTCTCAATCATGCAATGGGTAAAAAAAATACCCATTGGAGGAAATCTCATATAATAAAAAAAAACGGGTATATTTTAACACATTAACGGGTGAAAATAAAAGTTCAAAAACCAAGCGCATCCAAGCGTATTTTTATTTTTTTAAAACCTTATATAATATTTGAAACAATCCACTCTCGGAACAACGCAAGTAAAACAAATGATAGATTTTGTTGAATCTAATGCTTCAAAATTATGCTTTCAGATCGTCGATTGTAAGAACTTGCGTTAACAACCGCTTTGTGTGCACGGAACATGGAGGAACTATGCAACAAGTTGGACGCAGAAATATTGATTTTTTGATAGATCCGTCGTTTCCAGAAAAGGCATGAATAAAGGCTAGTAAAAGTATTTTATTTCTTTTTTTTTTGTATTTTATGTATTCATTAAGTACCATGAATTTACATATTATCAAACTGCTAAATAATCTACATGCAAAAATGGGTAATTTTTTACTCATTTTGGGGAAACCTGGCTTTTTTTTGCAATGGGTGAATAAATACCCATTTTGTGACAGAGACTGCGTTTACCCATTAATGGGTAAATCAAGTCTACCAATTAAATGGGGAGTGGCACTTCTAGCGAAAATGGGTGTTTTTTCACCCATTAATGGGTTTTTGTAAACGACCGTGTAGTGGCTGGCTGCTGACCAGGGTTGTAGTCGCGTGGAGTCCCGCTTCCGAACAGTGTATCTACTAAAAAATTGAGTTGATCCACTTTTTAGCGAAAATTGAGTAACATTTCCGTGTGAAAAAACAGATAGCATGCAATTGTACTCAAAAATTGAGTAAAATGAAACGGAAGTATGCAGATCAATTGTCAAAATTCCGCTCAGTGATTTCCATATCCTCAGTGTGGTAGAGAGAGATTTTAAACTTTCCACACACTCTTCCTACCTCAACGAGAGCTCTTCTCTCTTGTTTATATTCACCCCCGTGTTTGCATGCTGATAGCGCATGTGAGTAGAAATAAATGGGTTTTATTCACACTACACTCGATCGCTCTAGAGTGAGAAGAGCTTTCAAATTCACAGAAGCAGTTAAATTCACTGACGCGTGCGCCCCAGTGAGCTCACTGGCGAGGGCTCTTCTGCTAATATACAGCAGTGATTGCAAATTCGCTTTGACACTACATAACAAGTGAAGAAAGAATTATGTTTCTTCCCGCTTCCTTTTTTCGGACATTTTCTGCATCTCCGACGATGTTTTCACATTCAATCGCATCAGCGAATCACAGAAAGAGCACTGGTGCGTCCTCGCCCCAGTGTACGCGGCAGTGATCGCAGGCGAGAGCACGTGAGCGCGATCGTTTAAAAGAGAGTGTGGTTCACTCACCCCAGGTAATCTCATCACAGGCGCACACTTTCACTCTGTCTATTTTTTTTAAATAATCATTTATTTGTACAGGCTCAATCGAATCAACTTTACAGAGCCAAGTTTTCATATTTGTGTACATCAGGTATCTTAAAACTAAAGTTAGGGGGAAAGAGCCGATTTCTCGCGGCCGTCTCCAGGTTAATAGGAATAACAATTTAACGGATAGGAAGATGGGCGGGAATTTAAAGTATACACAATACATTTATTTTATATTCCTAATTGTCAAAAAACTTAAAACTATACAACTTTTGGTTTCTTTTTAACTTAAACATTTTTGAAAGCGAAAAAAGAAATACACAGAAACACAGAAAAAAAACTTAAACTAAACATACAGGTTAAACTAACTACAATCTAAGGCTTATGTTAGACCAAAACACATAAATGAGTTTCATGTACTCCAGATCACGTACAGCCAAAATATTACTAACTGGAACACTAGGTTGTTTACCTCGAGCCCGAAGGGAATCATAAAGCTCAGATCTGACTCCACGATGTTCATCACAAGACTAAACAATGTGATCTGCGTCCTGATAGCCTTGTCCACATTCACAGAGATTGCTGTCGCTCAGCCCAACACGGTATAAATGAGCGTTTAAAGAATGATGATTGGACAAGAGGCGAGACATGACACGAATGAAGTCTCGACCCACATCCATCCTCCTAAACCAAGATTTCATCGACACCTTTGGGATGATAGAATATTGCCATCGCCTCAAATCTTCTTTACTCCATTTATACTGCCAGCTGACGAGGGACTGTTGACGAAAAATAGGAAAAAATCGTTGAAGTCGATTTGTCGATCACAAATATCGCCTTCCATAGCGCCCACCTTTGCAAGCGAGTCCGCTCTCTCATTGCCCGGAATTGAACAATGAGATGGGACCCATAAAAAGGTGATGATAAAATAACACGAAGATAAAGCACTTAGAAGCTCCTGTATTTTCATGAGAAAATTCGAGGAGTGCTTTACCGGCCTCAATGAGCGAATAGCCTCTATAGAACTGAGGCTATCCGTGAAAATGAAGTACTGATCCGGTGTTATTGAGCCAACAATTTCTAGCGTGAAGTGTATTGCCGCTAATTCAGCGCCATATATGGAACAAGGAGCTTGAAGCTTACGATTGGCGCTATAAATTTCATTAAATATACCAAAGCCTGCTGAATCCTCTATTAAAGATCCGCCAGTGAAGAACAATTTAGTGGAATCAACTTGGCCAAACTTTGCAGCAAATATCACCGGAGCAATCATAGGACGATGATGCTCTGGGATTCCACGAAGCTCCTGGTTCATGGATAAATCAAAATGAACCGAATTGTCGAAATCGGAGAAGCAAACACGATTGGAAATGTTCGGCGAAGGGCTGACATCCTGTGTTATGTACAAATGGTACAAAGTCATGAAGCGGTTTTGAAGATTCAACTCAAGGAGCTTCTCAAAATTTTCGATCACCTGGGGGTTCATAACTTCACACCTGGTGAGGAGCCGGAGAGATAATTCTGTAAACCGATCCGAGAGTGGCAACATGCCAGCAGTCGAGTGCATGCAACCTAACGCGATACGAAGACACCGATACTGAATACGTTCCAGTTTGATGATGTGCGACCGAGCCGCTGACTGAAAACAGAAACTACCGTATTCTATAATCGACAAACTCGTTGTCCGGTACAACATTAGAAGATCTTGCGGATGCGCTCCCCACCAGGTCCCGGTAATTGTGCAGAGAAAGTTGATCCTTGGCTGGCACTTTCGCTTCATGCACTTTGAATCGAACCAGACCCCAAGATATTTAAATGACATAGAATGAGTTATCGGCTTACCCCAAATTTGAAGCTTCGGTTGTGCTGGGTAATGCTTCCTAGAAAAAACTACCAACTCAGTTTTCTCCGTAGAGAATTCGATACCTAGCTCGAGAGCCCAAGTAGACAAATTTTCTAAGGTATCCTGTAAGGGTCTTTGCAGATCGACCCCATTGACAGACACTACGCCGTCATCTGCAAGTTGTCTCAACGTACAGTTGTCACTTAGACAACCGTCAATGTCTTTGACATAAAAGTTATACAAAAGAGGGCTTAAACATGATCCCTGGGGGAGACCCATGTAGCTAAATCAGGAAGCTTTAGAGGTTCCATGAGAGAAGCTCATATGTTTCTCTGACAGCAAATTGTACAAAAAATTATTCATTAATGGTGAAAAGCCACAAGCGTGGAATTTATCTGAAAGAACTTCAACAGATACTGAATCAAAAGCCCCCTTTATATCCAAGAATACAGAAGCCATTTGCTCTTTTTTAGCAAAAGCTAGCTGAATATCTGTGGAAAGTAACACGAGACAGTCGTTCGTTCCCTTACCCCTACGAAAACCATATTGAGTATCTGAAAGCAGGTTGTTCGTCTCAACCCATTTGTCCAGACGGAAGAGGATCATTTTCTCCAACAAATTTCGAATACAAGATAACATCGCGATGGGTGGATAGGAGTTGTGGTCGGACGCGGGTTTACCAGGTTTTTGAATAGGAATAACTCTCACCCGTCTCCACTCATCCGGTACAATGTTGAGTTCCAGAAACTGATTAAACAAGTTCAACGTGCGCCTTTTAGCGACGTCTGGGAGGTTCTTAAGCAAGTTGAACTTGATCCTGTCAGCTCCTGGTGCCGTATTGCCACACGAGAGGAGTGCGAGAGAGAGTTCTACCATTGAAAAGGGTTGGCGCGATAGCCCGTTCACGAATGTTCGCCAGTAACCGCGTTTCTTGGCCTTGATGAGACTCTTAGGTTCGCGTTCGAGAGCCGTGTATACTTCGAAGTGCTCAGGTGTTCCACGTCTACGGAAAACTTTAAACGGACTTTTTACGGTAAACCTCGGTGCATTGCTGATCCCACCATGGAGAAGGAGGTTTCCTGCGAAATGACGTTCCTGGAACTGGTCGAGTTTGAGCTTGAAGCGCGCTGTCTAAGATCAGGTTGGAGAGGAAGTTATAATCTTCCAGCGGTGAAAGCCTTTCTACCGTCGTTACGGCTTTATCTACTGCTGTCCTAAACTTTGTCCAATCGATGTGACGGGTATGATCATACGTGACGTTGACAGATTTCGATGGATTGAACCCGATGGCAACCGAAATTTTAATAGGCAAATGATCACTACCGTGGGGATCCTGGATCACATTCCATGTGCAATCCAAAGATAATGAATTCGAACAAAGTGTGAGGTCTAATCTACTGCCAACTGAGGATGTACCAGCCAAACGTGTTACTTCTCCATTGTTGAGAACGGTCATATTAAAATTGTCACAGAGGTCATATATGTATCAGGGAAGACCGGTTGTCATCGTACAGTTCTCCCCAGCCTGTACCGTGAGAGTTAAAATCTCCCATGACCAACCGCGGAGCAGGAAGGACCGAACAAATATCTGAAAGTTGAATCCTAGAGGGTTTGAGCTGTTTAGTGGAATACCTGTAACTAGAAATTAGAAGAAAAATTAGTATCTTCCATTTAATTCCAACTACCTTTGCTTATCTTCGACAGATACGCGTATTTCGTCTACAATGTGCAGACTTCTTATCTGTCGAAGATAAGCAAAGGTAGTTGGAATTAAATGGAAGATACTAATTTTTCTTCTAATTTCTAGTTATCTGAAAGTTGTTTTCGGTTAATTGAGGCTCTAGGAGGAATATACACAGAAACAATGCAAAGGCTTTTATTTTTAATTATAGCCTGACATGCGACAACTTCAATACCTGTAATAAGCGGGAAATTCACTCTATAGAAGGAATAGCACTTTTTGATCCCCAAAAGTACTCCCCGTCCACGCGAATCCTCACGATCAAGACGAATAATATTGAAATCATGAAACGGAAGATTGATTTCGGAAGAGAGCCATGTTTCACAAAGAGCAAATGCATCACAACCGGTAGTGTGAGCTAAAAATTTAAAAGATTCCAATTTAGGAACAAGACTTTGCAATTCCACTGCAGAACAGTGATCAGATCCCCGACCTCATTTGGAAAATTATCCATCGAAGGAAATGATTGCTGCAAGGAGGGGCCACTTAATTGTTAATTGCTTCAAAAAAGTCTTAACTGTTGGAAGCATTGCCAGAACAATGCTTTTAAGAGGGTCAGAAATTTCGAGGTACTTGAAGATACCTTCGACAATGTCATCAAATGAGAACAGTCCGGTCGCAGAAGGAACTTCTGTTCTTAAAACCGGGGCACTAGGGGTATTTGATGTCCCCGGAAGAGAAGGAAAATCCTGGGAGTAGTTAGTACTGCGGAAACCAGGAGGACTAGGGTTTTCCTTTTTTCCACCTCTCCTTGAAATGGGCAAGCTGGTTTTGGGCTCCGGCTCAGCAACTTTCCGTGGGCGAACGCATCTTCGCTTTCGTTAAGCACCTTCCGGAAAACTAACTGATGTTCCCTCTTCAACCAAATCAAAGTCAGACTCGTCATCTGACAGAGGAGCAAAGGGATTTGTATTGGCATCGGGTGATGGCGAGGCTCTTTTTTCACCATTTCGGCGAAAGATTGCCTGGAACGCTGTTTCAGCGAGCGTTCTAATTTTTTCCCGCGTTGTTTGTACGCCGGGCATGACGAGAGAGCATGCTGTCTGCGCAGGTTCCATCCCCGTGTTTCTCCCCGCAATTGGAGCAGCGTGCCTTATTGCCGCAGTGGGAGGTCGTATGTCCCATCTGCTTGCATTTTTGGCAGACCCAAGGTACAAACAACCGCACCCGAAGTACAAACAACCGCACAGGTAATCGAAGTTTTCCCAACTCGACGTATTGAGGGAGGGCTGAGCCAAAGAAGGTCACACGAAACGAGTCTGACGGTGTATATTTCTATTCACCCTTGTTGGTCGATACTGTGCCAAGTTGACGCACATCCAGTATCTTCACTGGCGAAAGCAGAGGGTTCTTATATCGACCAACCCCCCGCTTCAGCAGGATCTCAGAGGTCAGACTTGAATCGGTGACCACACCTTCGATTTCAATACCCCGAGCTGGGATATACACCCGATACTCGAGTGTAAAAAGCTGAGAGACAGCAATCTCGTTAGCCTGCTTAAGGTTGGACACAACGACCCGAAGTTTATTGGGTCTTACTTTGATTATCTCGGTTACGGCCGAGTATCGCTTCGTCAGATCATCAGAAATCTGACAAACATTCAGAGGTTTAGATTTGGGCTGAAAATAAACAACCCATGGACCAGATGAGCTATCTGGATAAGCACGTGATCGGGTTACCTTTTGAGTTATCTCATCATTTCGCGCCATAGATGATTCGTCTTCCGACAAACCATCCATGGCTCGTTTGTGGGAGCATATGGCGCTCAACCACTGAGGCAATTAATATGAAAAAAAATCACAACACACACACAGAGATTCAACACAAAATACCTAAGCTAACAACAATTACTGAGAATATATTTAGGAGAGAAAGAGAAATAAAAAACTTATCTTCTATTTATGTACAATTGATCTGCTGCTGCCGGGCGACGAACGTGTGCGGCCGCCTATACCGGTGAGGAGTGAAGCACAACGAGTGTGATACGATGGTCGGTGATGGTTGGCAGGACTCTGTCTATTTATCACCGAATAAAAGAGCCCTTTGCTTTATCTGAGGTGAGTTATGATTGTATCCTCTGTAAAGGTACCAATCTCGCTCGCGCACCGGCGTAAGATTAGTGCGAAATGCTATCTCTGATTCCGCTTGGTAATATTGAACAAAATTCCGTAATTTCTTTACTTTTTAGGTCGATACTGGCTTTAACAATTCCACCTCTCACTTGATGGTGCACGTTTGGATTGATAAATGTGCAAATAAATCCTAACTAATATTATGTCTCTTTTTGCCTCACGTGAAAAATAAACTCGAATGTAAAAATCAACAATGCAGTCATCTAAAAAAGGTTTGTTCAGACTCTGTCCCAACACAATCGAATATACGGGGTACCACCCGACGTAGCGGTTTTCTGGACGAACCATTCCCAATATTGGCATTTTCAATGGCACTTCTTTCATCAAACAACTCTACTCCGGGAAGCGATATGATCAAATTCAACCTTCTCAAAAATCTCCCCGATATCGCTAAAAGGTGATTACTTAACCTGTATAACACGCTCTTGGAATGGCTCTTGGATTGGCTCTTGGCTTCAGTGTTTCTGGATATTAAGGGCGCATTAGATTCAGTTTCCATAGATATACTGACAGATAGCCCGCACAGTAGTGGCTTATCAGGAATTTTAAATATTTTTTTGTATAATTTACTGTCAGAAAAACAAATGACCTTTAATCTAGGCGAACTGACAACTTCCAGAAGTAGCTACATGGGCTTACCCCAAGGTTCATGTTTAATTTCCTTACTTTATAATTTTAATGATAAAGATATTGATAACTGCTTGGAGAATAGATGCACGCTAAGATAACTTGCAGACGATGCTGTGATCTCTTTTAGAGGTCCATGTGCAGAAATCTTGCAAAAACCATTGCAAAATTCCCTGAATAATCTGTCCATCTTGGCTAGAAATTGGAGGATCGAGTTCTCACCGCAAAAAACCGAATTGGTTGTGTTTACTAGAAAGCAATTCCCAGCCCAACTGCGGCTCAAGCTGTTGGGAAGAGACAAATCTTTAACCTTCAAATACCTTGGAGTCATGTTTGATTCAAGATGCACTTGGAGTACTCACATTGCGTATTTAAAACAGAAATGTCAACAAAGGATCAATTTTCTAAGATCAATTTCCGGAACATGGTGGGATGCAAGAAATGCTCGAATTGAGTACCCTGTCGAGATTCTTGCGAATCTATATTAGCTATATGTCATTCGATACTAGTCTTCCATGCTATTATTCTACTAGTGTACGCATCCCTTACCACAGTTCCTCCGTTGATTATGATCTCTCCATGAAAGAGGTTATTCAAGGAGTTCCAGATCAACTTCAACCTATTTTAATTCCCCATATTTTTATTGAAAAGTACCAACACGTCAATTGCAATAGACGAATTTTCACTGATGGGTCGCGCATAGATCGAGCAACTGGTTTCGGTGTTTACAATGAATACTCATCTGCCTTCCGGAAACTACGGGAACCGTGTTCCGTATATGTTGCTGAGCTGGTAGCAATAAATTTCGCATTGGGGATAGTTTTCGAGTAGTCTCAGTTCTATTGAGGCCCTGCAATCGATGAAAACAGTGAGGCACTCATCTTACTTTCTTTCAAAAATAAAGGAGCAGATCTGTGCGTTGGTCGAAAGATTATTTAAAATTACGTTTGCATGGGTCCCCTCACATTGCTCAATTCCAGACAACGAGAAGCTGAACTCTCTAGCAAAGGTGGACGCACAAGAAGGCGAGATTTTTGAAAGAAGAATTTCACATAATGATTTTTTTCTCATTAATACGTCAGAGTTCTCTTCAAAGTTGGCAAAACAATTGGATAAGTAATTCTCTTGGGCGGTGCTTACATTCCATTATTCCAAATGTTTCGTCGCGATTGTGGTTGTGATGTCAAGACTTATGTCCAACCACTAGTCGCTAGACGCATATCTCTACAGAATTAACCTCGTCGATAGCAATTTATGTAGGTGCGGAACCGGCTATGATGACATCACTCACGCAGTTTGGAATTGCCCGGATAATGATGCCTCCAGAGCACGATTATTGGATACCCTAGTGGCCCGAGGTAGACAACCCTTCCATGAGGGAAGAGATGTTTAAGGAATGCGTGATCTTCGATTAGGAAGCGATTTACGAATTCCTTTGTTGGTCTGATCTAAGAGTGTAACGTCATCACCCCCCTTCCTTCCACTCCAGTAAACTCTCTACCATTGTGTCCCAGTTATACTATCCTTTTGTTTCCGTGCTACTTGTACCTGCCCAGCAAGCTGTGGTCACCCATCTGTGACTTAATTCTTGAAAGGGACTACAGGGATCGAGGATTTGGTAGACGTCGCAACCAAAAGCAGCAAATAACCGCTTAAATAAGTAACCTACCTAGCCCTTTCCAAACGATAATGTGACCCTTTAACCTCGAGCTAGCCACGAGTAATTGGCATCCCACTTTTACTAATATCGAAAAATAACATTTTGTGAACAACAATATTGAATATCGGCTCCGTAGAGTTACACACACCTGAGTCTAAAAAATAAACGAACTGATTGAAAAAATGCAGTCATCTGAAGTAGTTCATGTCAAATTTAATTGAAAAATTATTACAAGATGCGATCTCCAAGTCGTATAAATTTGAAACCACGTGTGATTTTAAAGCTTTTTGCATGCTCTATTTATGTCAGGCCATTGACAAGCCTATATCAATTGCAGTAATTGACAGTAGACAGGATGTCCTGGGCTCAAATTGATTTGGGCCCGCTGTCAGCTGTCAAATAGAAGCCTAATCATTGATTTTGGTTGTTTGTTTTGATGTGAAACACCACAGAAGCGATCTTTCTGCTTTGTATAATGTGTACAACGAAAACGAGCAACAACTTACAAAACGTAAACGAGCAGCAACAGACACAACTTACAATGTTGACATTATTTTGACAGCTGAACTTGCTGAGATGTTGTCAACGTGAAAAAGTGGTCCTTGTCATAGGCCTGATTTATGTGCATGAAAATGGATTGAAAATTACAAAATAATGTTAACTGTGTATAGTAACAAAGTAACGAAAAGTGTTTTGGTAATAAATGTATTGTTTGTTATTATATCAGCATTTAGGTGCTGCTAGGTTAGTGTTTATTTACTTTTCTTCATGTAATTTGGATATCTAGGTAAACTACTCAGTGAAGTCGAATAAATTTCTGAATTATTAGATTTCCTCAACATGTCTGCAGGCCATGGCGCGCGCCATTTTGGTTTGATTATACTGTGTCTCAACTATCTTGGTCATACAAGGCATGTTTATCGTGTCACACAGAAAAAAGAACTTTGTTTCACTACACACGAAGTGCAGCTTGTTCAAAATAGTTATAATAAAGACGAGATTTTGCGTACAACAAGCTTGGCAGTTTTATGGCTGACCGTGGCCAGAACTTCAAAAATCCCTCGCAGCCCATTGTTCATAAAAAATGCGATATATAGAAAAAAGGAGAAATCGCTTTAAAATGTCGGATTATTGTCAAAATAATTACAGCTTAACTGTTGCATGTGCATGATTGTGCGATGCATTCCCAATTTTCATTCTCAATTCAATGCATTCGTCCCAGCAATTTTCCATCGATAAAGCAGTATAATTTAACGCAGTCAGTGGTCTGCTATCACAAGCCGATTGAATTAACACTTTATGGTCGTCGTGTCGTCCTTGCTTGTCGTTTCACACCTCTGAATGCCACCAGCAGCAACGTATGTGGTGACAGTAATAATAATAATAGCAATACCAAAACCAACACATATTTGATTTGATTATCCTGATTATTCTCTGGCATCTACTGTTAACAGTATTCCGAGCAGCAAAAGCAAATTTCATAGCCCCTCTGAGAAGCATATTTTCAAGTCACCCCTTTTCGAGAAGAATTGGTTGGCCCAAAACAACACATCTTTGGGTATGTTTTGGGAGGGGTGAGACACCCCGAGAAATTAAACTTTTGAAACTTTTGACATTCAACGATGAAGTCTAGCCGAGTACGTTTAATGATAGGTTCATTTGCAGCGTAATTGTTAGTTATTTGTTCCTTTTTCATCTTGAAAAAGTTGTTCATACATGGAATGTTTTCGATATGCTCGATATATATTTAAGAACATTTAGATTTTCTCAAACGGAACTCTTCAGAAGAGTTGTCATATTCCTAATTTTTATTGTTATTCCGACTAGTATATAAACCTCAGTAAGTGCCAAAACACTTTAAATTGCAAAAATAGGCCAAGTGTGCCATCAAAAAGGATGAAATGGCAATATTCATCCCTACCAGACAATAATTAGTTGAACAGCCTCACACACCGCAGCTAATCGCATCCTCAAACAGCGTGCTAGATTACATTAAGCGACAAAAGTACAAGAGTAAACACAAATATTTGCTCAACAAATTCAATCGATGTTATACACAAGCTGCGCAAATAATGGGAGTTTTCCACCACCAACGCGAGTCACGTATAAAGGTGCCAAGGGAGCGTTTAGTTGTTGGTTGGAAATTCTATACCTTGCCGAGCTGGAAGGAGCATCCCATTGTTCGTATGCGCAACACACTAACTCCCTAACTCTCTGAATTGGTTGAATGATTGTGATCCCATTATAAGAACATCTATGATAGACAGTAAACACAAGGGTCCTCGTGAGATCATTTATTCCTAATTCAACATTACTTCCTCTGGCTTTGAACAGCATGTTTGTTGATTCAATTGGCATTAGTTTATTATTTTATTTTTTGTAGGAGTGCTTCCGTATGTAAAATATTGAGTTCTTCATTGGAGTGAATGAACAGAAATATTTTGAGAGCATTTTATTGGATTTAACTTTTTTTTAATTCCCACCCCAGTATAACGCCACCCATTGAATAGTCTGTACTGTCTATAAACCGATTTTTTTTTTTGCAAAAAACGTAAATCAAAATTAAATTTTGAATACCTCAAAACTATAACTATGTGCTAAGCATTTTTTTAATAAATATTTCAGTACTGTAAAATCTCAGAAAATATTTTTCTTCGATTATCAACTTTTAAAGTAGTAGTTGAGAACAAATCACAAATATTTGCGTAACATAATGGTGTGTGACGATTCATGCGATTTGATTATCTTTTCATATCATAGCATCTCTAAAATAATGTGTTTTAGGCCGTCCGCTTCGATATATTTTAAATTTTAACTTTATCATATTTCAATGGTCACCAAAAATAATCCATTTTAATTTTTATAAATTATTCGCAGTTCTTTAACAGCAGCAATAGATTCTCCAAAACGTATAGTAAAGTCTACACAATTCGATTTTGGATGCTAAGAAAATTGAATAAATACACTGATATAGTCTTTCCTTGTATTCTCCCATACGCGGGGTAACGATCTGTGATGATGTTGTTTTGAGAAGGAAATAATTTCTCATCACCATGAGGCTCTACACGGTTAAAAACCCACACATATTTATTGGCAAAAATCCATATAAAATTCCACATAATATTCATTTGTCCACACATACACAGAACCCTCTGAGAAACACAAATAAAGTTTATGTGGCAAATGAAAAGTATGTGTGGCCACATAGTGGTTATTTGTACACATAGGAAGTATGTGTGATTACAAATAGATATCATTTGTTGATCAAATTGCAAAAAATCATGTGTGGGACACATAGATATTATCATTGCTTTTTTATCAGTGTAGGAGTAGACAGCAATTTTTGCTAGAACAAAGTTGTTAAGAGAAAGTATTGATAGTTCCGTTAGCTCACGGCAGGCATTGAAAATTGAATAGAAGTAGTTTGAAATTGAGCGGAGGGCATTGTGAGGTAGTATTTCGAAACAGGTACACAATCTTTTACCAAGCATCCCCATGCGGGGTAGGTCAAGGCATGAACGAATGCACCACCTTGACTGGTGAATAAATAGTTAAGAAAACGTCCATTGTTTTTAAAAATGTGCAAATTTAAAGGTGCTTCAAATTGTTTTTATGATTTTAACAAATTCTCATTTGTAGTTTATGTATATCAAAATGTAACCATAAAAACAACAACTTTTGTTTCAAATCTTAAAATGTTGTCTACTAGCAAAGTAAACGACGTTGTATGGTTCGAGGTGTATTAGTTAATGTTCATTTGATTTTGATATTCAGAGTTATCGACGTTTCCAGATGATTCATTTCTGCTCCAAAGAATCCCAGCATATGTATTTGATTTGTTAAAAAAATAAAACAACACAGTCATCTATATAAGTTTACGCACGTGAGGCTAAGACTATTTAGAGTAAATTAACAAAAGAAAAAACTGAATATTCATCATCATCATCGAGGCAAAAAGTATACCCGCATAAAAAAAAAATGCAATTCTACTACAATATAAAAACAAAACATATTAATTGATTTTGTTTTTGGACAATCAACCATGCTGTTTATGTATAGTTCAATAAAAATGACTCAATTATCACCATAACACATAGACACAAATGCCTATTGTACCCTATATTTTGATAATAAATATTAATAAAATGAATGGTTTTTGTTTGAAATTTTTTGACTCAAAAAATACACTCGAAAACAGTATATATAGACGATCTATTTGGTTTCTTGTTGGTAACTTTTGGTGTGTGATTTGTATTAGGATAGCATGTTTGTGACTTATGAAAATGATCAAACATTTAACAATAAACCATACAAAATATCCGATGCAACAACTTCTTCGGGATATAAATTTAACACATCGGTCGATAGGTCCCAGGCCTAACTACCAGATGGTGCCACTAATAAAATAATGGGTATGACAAAGCTGTTTTCCAAATGGGTGCCGCGTTTGCTCACGCCAGAGCAAAAACAACAACGTTTCGATGATTCAAAGAGCTATTTGGAGATGTTCACGCGAAACAAGAAGGAGTTTTTGCGTCGATACATCACAATCGATGAAACATGGATTCACCACTTCACTCCGTAATCAAATCAGCAGTCTGGTGAGTGGCGTGCAGACGGAGAAAGCCGTCTAAAGAGGTCTAAAGCGTTCAAAGACTCAAACATTGGCTGGGAAGGTAATGGGCTCTGTATTTTGGGATGCGCATGGAATTTTATTCATTGACTACTTGGAACATGGTAAAACAATCAACAGCGACTATTATATCGGTTTGTTGGATCGTCTGAAGGACGAAATTGCCCAGAAAAGGCCTTTTTTGAAGAAGAAAAAAGTGTTCTTTCACCAAGAAAATGCACCGTGTCACAAGTCAATAAAAACAACCGCAAACATAGGTTTCGAATTGCTACCGCATCAACCGCATTCTCCAGATCTCCCCCTAGCGACTACTGGCTCTTCGCAAAACTCAAAAAGATGCTCGTGGAAAGAGTGTTTCACTCTAATAGGCGATTATATTGTTGAATAAAAATGAATTTTGGCAAAAAAAAAAGGTTGTTTTCCTACTTAGGCTTGGAACTTATTGACGGATGTGTTATAAAGAAAATACGCTGTTCAAAAGGCAGCTTTGACATGCCAAATACATTGTCCCTTAAAAGCTGTTATTGTTGATGATTACTTGATGTGTAAAGGCATTGAATTAAAAACATTTATGCTTCAAAAAATAAAATAAAAATTTGTGAAGCTACGTAAAAAAAAGTTCGCACATCGTCTGCGTTTCTAGGGTTATATCAATCAATATCAGTTTTTCTTTAAATTCGATTGCACAATTATTATGGCAGATAATCGTCAATTACATGAAAATATGAACACTATGGTCAAATAAAAAAAAAATTAACACTATTGTCACAGCTTTTGCTTATAGCATTTGCATAGCATCAAACAAAAAAAAAAGGGAGTGAACCTTATACGCATCCTCTTATGGTAACGCATGTCATTATTGTATAGAATGAGCCCCAATACACTCCCTTGACCCGTAACGCGATCACTTTTTCGTGGTGCGTTACGAGGTATGAGATCTACCACCGAACCCAAGTCCAAGTTAATTCAAACTAGGGAATATACTTGTTTTTGTAGTCGAAGAAACATATCTTAGTCCTAATTACGTTTTAGATCTTGTGAAAAGTGACAATAATCGGATTGTACCACCGAGAATGAGCTTGGAATAAGAAAAAACATGGTTAGTCGTCATGTAATGTGAATTCTCATTTTTTATTTCATGTTCTATAGCTTAAATTGATTAGTATCGAAGTCATTGGCATTCTTGGCAATAAATCCAGTTTTGACTGATAAAGAGGCTCGTCTTTGAAGAGTGTTATCCCGAACTTTTGTCCCGAACAGAGGAAAAAATAGACTCCCTTGTGGTACTTCAAGGCTATTATCAACAGGGCTCGACACTTAACAATTCAAAACAGTTTGTTGAGTTCTGTCAGATAAATAGCTTTTTAACCATTAATATGCAGAAGCTGAATATCTAAATTGATCATTGTTTCTAACAACAAGGGCCGAGACATCGTTTAAAAAAAGTGATTGAAATAAAAGAAAAATGATAAAATCGTATCTTAATGCTAATTCTGTTAACAATAGATTTAGCGCTGCTTCATAAGAATAACTTTCACAATACCTTTAGTGTGCTGGTGGGATCAAATTATTACTATTTAGATAACTAGTCTTTTACAACAAGTTCTAAAATTTTCCCTAAATTATGGAACATGGGAAGAAACTCTTCGGCTTAAATCGTTCCAGCGACAAACTAAAGCAAATATATTTTAGTTTCTCTAACGTTATTGGGCAACAACTTTTAAAACTACAGTTAACAATAAAATAAACCTTTTATTTTGTCTGGCTCATCTACTCGCTCAATGGATTGCTAAGTTGACCAAATATTATTCGCCGACATATTTATTATATCTACATGCATACATGTTCTGACTGTTTTTATGTGCCATTTAAGGTTATGGATCGCGATTTTCTTTGATATTGTTTATCGATTCTACTCTGAATATATTCACAAGTTTATTTAACGGATTGTGAATATTTGTTACTCACTTCTTTGTTCTCATAAAGATATGATTATTATTTCTAGTTATGGCATTTTTGTTCAGCTTATCTTTTTTATATTTAAGATACGAATTGCAGCAACTATTCTTTAATAAAACAAACTTCTGTTCGATTTATTAAAAAAGGTTTCAATACGTTAGTCAGAACAGTTAAATTTTTATTTAACGAACCGGTATTCATTCGAAAATTCACACTCAAGTCCCGAAATAGCTTGTATTGAAAACTATTTATCAACATTCAAATTAGACATAATCACTGTCAATATTACCATTATCTTCAGCGTAATTTGTTATTGATTCTTAGTCAGTGACTTTCAAATGACTTGCAAAAGCTAATAACAATATTAACATATTCAAAATTAAAGTGGCTATCAAAGTTTTACAATGTTTTGAAATTTACGTAAATAAAAGAAACCTGGTAATCATTTCAAATGTTTCGAAGCATAACTGTCACAATGATTGAGATGAAAATCACCAGCAAGTACTTTTATACCCTGTTCACATTACAACCTATATTACGTGACATAGAGTATAGAGATATCAAATTCCATGCACATTATTTCCTGTAAAAACTAAATGTATGGATGCTGTTGTCAAGATGGTCTACATTACGTTAAATAAATTGTAGTGCGAACGGGATGCTAGTTTGCTAAAATCTACAAAATCTCTACAAAAACTTCATTCGAACAAAGTGAAAACTGAATTTGATATAGGAGATAACCCTACCACTGAGCTTCAACCATTAGATCAGAATATGGTATGAGCGAAATAACATCGGCTGCATCAATTGCATGAGGTTCTGAAGATAGTATTCAACATAATACCGATTTGGTTAACAAAGGCATAGCGAGGAACTACGTTCCGCCTATATCTACAAAGCTCAATCAAATTTTACCCCGAAGAAAATATTTAAGTATTACTGACGGTTAAAAAAAACATATTAGCGAAGGAGGCCTTGGATTTATTGAAGCATAAAACATAAGACTTTGGTGAGATAATTTTGCAACTAGAAATTAATTTTTCTGCGCCAGAATGTTTGAGAGAAGACAAAATACGAGTATTGTCAGTTTTGCTTAAGCTGTTCAACAGTAAAATAATAATGGAACAGTTTTATACAAACGAATACATTTTGAAACAGGCTTCAACACAGGGGCCAACGAAGTATTGGCTACCAAAACAGAAAAGATTGGTAATGGCTTGGATAAGAAAGTAAATAACGACGTATAAATAGCACTCTCACGAAAGAGACCAGATTAGGCCTCAGAGATTACATTTTGGCGAGGGAAGATGGTAAGCATGTGCAAATCTTCATAATGCCTTCGAAAAGATTAGTAAAACAAAATTTAATGCTGACTTCAGCTCATTTACATCTTTAAAATCGAAGCATTGCAAATTACTTAAATATTGATGAGACGCAAAAAAGTCTACAAAAAAGATTCCATCGAACAGATTTTATGCAGCTCATTATTATTAGAGAGACTCATGCAACTAGTGGTTGAATTTTTATGTATTATAGACTTTTCCAAAAAAATATAAATACACTTTCTTTCTCAATTATAAAAGACCACACTGTTATTTTTTATTTTTTTATTTTCAAACATAGTAAATAACAATGTTTTCTTTCCATCTTCATTTCAATTTGCTAGATTTTTCGTAGGGTAGGCACATATTGCCTGCGACACCATTACCTTCTTGCCAAATTGATCGGTGTAAATGGCTGATTCACTGATCCAGGAACATCCTTTCCCTTCGGCGAGGTATAAAACTGTGGACCCGGCAGAGTTTTATAATCGAGTTTTATGTAGATTTCATCGTCCATGATAACACAGCCCGACTTTTTGATCATCAGTTTGTTGTACAGTGGTGCTTTGGTGCTTCGTTTTGGCTGCTCCTGCTTCCGGTGAGTCTGCAGGCCCTGTAAATTCTTGGTTCGCATAACATTAGTCGCCGAAGTACTTAGCTTTTTCGCAACATCGATTGATGCTGAAGGATGACGCTTGGAATAGTCCCTCACCTTTCTGTCGATTGTAGGGTCAGCGGGACCGGGTTTTCTACCCAGGAAAATCTACGAAAGGGCACTTCCGTAATGCGGTTTGAGCTGCTTCGACGCTCACACCATTTTCCATAGCCTCCGCTTGTGCACAATCCGTTTTCTTTGCTCCGGAGAAAGAATGACAACATCAGTTTGATTTGGATACAAACAACAGGAAGCAGTCAATAGTTGGTTGAATACTGCACGCTTTTTGAATTGACGGTTAATCATTAGTGTATTTATAATTATCGGAACAGTCTATGTATTTTTTCTGACAGGTTGAAAAGGTTGGTAATTTTGAATTACTTATTTTAAACTCAATATTCTCAACCAATGGATCCACCTTATTTTTGACAATAAAAAAAGAAAACAATTTGAATAATGCAGAAGATGTAGTAGTGAGTGATTTTCCGAGATTGTAGTAATATCGGAAGCGGTTGGACATGATAAAATTGAGATTCAGGTGTATATTTCAAAACTAACGAGCAACAGAAATACAGTTGAAGAAAATCGTGTTTGGGTGTGATAGAGCTGCATCGCAATGCATAGCATAGCTGGGCATAGCTGAGGAACTTATTATCAATAAACATATTGCACGTTTTTTATTTCTAAAAGGGACGTATTATAATACTTCATGCCATTTTTGGTTCAATAATCCTGCGTCGTCTTTATGCATGTAGGTTTCTGATCAGCTTGCTTTTAAATATTATTCGTTATTGTATATAGCTAAGAAGAAAAAAACGGAGCAATATCAACACTGCAAACGCTCTGCAACAGTCAAACCAAAAGGTCGAAAATCCCACGGAATTAAACCGTATTTAGGGGTTAAAATTTGATTAATTCGACACTCACGCCTCTGCAATCAAATAAACAGAGTGGAAAAACCGTACCAACAGTAAACATACGCTAAATGAAGTACATTTTTATGAAAGCGACCTTAATTCGTCCGTTTCGAGGGGTTGGATGATCGGTTGATGTTCACTTACATGTCTCTACTGTATTATAATCACCGGCGGTGGAGGGGTGACTAGGTTTGGCCTTTGCAGTGCCTTTTCACTCCCAACTGTACTGTTCTATTCCATGCACCTATTCCATCATCCAGAGGACACGCGGTAAATCCGATCCGACTGGTATGGTGAGACTGAATGAACGTTAAAATATGTCATTTATCAAAACAATATTTATATTTCTATTATGAAGTGAAATTTTTAACCGTTCTCAGTTTGGCACCCTCCGGACGTTACTGTAACATGAATCGGAAGCGTGCCACTCGAACAAAGCGGAAGTGAACAGCAAAAAATTATGAATACAAATCTATTTTTTGTCGGTGCACAGCATTCGAAGAGATTACGAGCCTCTTCAGTTGAAATTAAATAAATATCATATTAATCACTTTGATTTGCATAAATTATCGGTTGCGTTGACTTCTTCGGGAGGCAGAATAGTTCGAAATGAGCCGATGATTTTCATTAGACGAAAAGGATGTATGCAAATCGACGTGCACCCCAGGGACATTTCCCTCCAGGAGAAGTGTGACCATATATTGTTCAGCCGAAAATACGGTCGTGATTAAAAGAGCAAATATATCATCCGACTGTCAATAGGAGATTTACATGTGTTATGCAAATTAGCATTCATCATTAGGGCACGCTGAAATAATTTTCGCAATACCGAAATGCTTAAAACAGTCATACAGTAATTCATTTTTGACAGCTAGCTTAGAAACGTAATTTCGTCTAGTTGCTCTATAGACAATGATTGCACCGCTCGTGAGGCGATACTGTAGCGAAGAAGTGGTGCATAGAACGGAAGTAACGGAAGCGGTAAGGGAAGTATTGAATATTTTGATTTTCATTTTCTTAAGTCTCCCTTTTTTGTTATTATGAGGGATAAAGGGTTTGACGTGCACAGAGCCCAATTTTATGCTAATAGAACAATTTTCGGTATTAGTTAATTGGGTGTCAAATTAATTACAAGAGCAATACCAGTCATCTGTTTATTTCGTACGAGGATTAAGGGGTAAAATAAGGCCTTGAAAGAAATAAAGTGGGTTTTGCTGTTTATTTTTTTCTCAAAAAAGATCTTAAAGCTAGCCTTTCGTTGAAGGTGTCCATGCGACGTTTGGAGCAAAATTGTCTCCCACAAAGTTGTTTCCAATAACAAGGCGCTTATTTGGTTGTAATTGAAAACTAGGGGGTTGTTATTTCCAGAGAAATCGAAAATCTAACTTTTTTATTTGCAGAAATAAAGTCACACTTTATTAGAAAAAGTTGTAGAATAAATGTTTTCAAGCAACTTTGACGGTATATTTTTTTCTGCACCTTTTGATATGTCCGAATTAGAGCATTATAATTAATTTAGCAAGTAATGAACGATTTTCTTATAAAATTACGCCCTTTTCAAATTTGTTTTACTGAATTTAAAAAAATAAGCTATCTCCAGTTTTCAGACATGATATACATTAATAAAAATCCTTTCAAATGTTTTTAAGAAATATTTTTTTGGTTTACCCCAACTAGAAAAACCAGCATTTGAAAAAGGCCTGTTTGACATGCGATAGAGACAATTTCAGCACATCAAAAGTTGTATTGTTTGCCATCAAATTCTTCCCCACCGTGCTGCGACAAAAGCAGACTAGGAAAGTTCCGAAAATCCGTGAACCTTACGTTTCTTGAAAGCTTGTAATCCGAAATCATTTTGCAGAATATTGTGCATTGACGATCTCGAAATATTCATCGAACTGCGGCCATTTTACGTACAGAGCGCTGTGATTTTCGTCTAATCCGTTCCCTGACCACTTTAACAACTCGTGCAGTCCGCACCGTACGAGTACGACCGGATCTCTTCCGGTCATCCTACGAGCAGGTGTCACGGTACCTTCGGATGGTTCGGTACACAAACGCCCGGGTGCTCACCTTTCAAAAACATTTGTATCACCACAGCACGAAAATCCTTAATCGCTGGTAAAAGATAAACACCGAATGAAAACAATCGGACATAACCTAAAAGCGTTTGTATAAACATATCGCAAAACTACACCAACATATACGTGAAGCATGTTGAGTAGTTGCACGACACCAATGCAAAGAAAAAGTGTATGAGAATATATGTTTTTAAGCTTTTGCAGGACCTTTAGGATATTAAAACATGCCCTGATTTTCTTTTCAGTAACAATCCAGTGAATTTCAGAGGTATTATGTACATGCATGTTTTATATTAAAATATTATATAATTTAGTATTTCATTATGACATCGTAATGTTTTCATCATATCATTGTATGTTGTACGTTGTAAAGTCATAATATATTTTCAGGATGTGGAAATTCAACTGTACTGTTAAATGTATTTTCGTTTTTAAATATTCGTATGTATATCATATTTAATCATGCATGTTATTGATTAGATACATACATGTTTAGGTTGATTCGGGGTGCGGTGCAACTGGCGTTCGATGTTCTGTTGCTTATTGGAGCTGTCCCATGCTTTTAGCGGATAGTGCTAGTTAGATGCTTGTAGCGTATCGTTAACCAAAACGACCCCTGCTGTTAACCTTTTCCCAAATATCCAACATCTTAGGGATTTCTCGTGGAACTGCAGAGGATTTCTCGGCTTCCTCCATAGCGAGCATCACTTCAACACGTTCCTTCCAATTCCCTACTTGACCAGCATCCGGGCACGGCCGGCGCCGGTATTGCTTCACAATGGGTCACCAGTTTTGAAAACCTTGAGGATGTATGTTACTCCCAAACATCACCTGTTGGTTCTTTGTGTGAATACAGCTGATCTGACAATAGCGGAGTTGCATCCGTGGGCGGTCAATCATGCTCATTGTATCGTTTTATAGCATCTCCAATGGTTTGTATTGGCATTTTCAATGTCCTAGCGATAAACACAGGAGGGTTTTCTTGTAAAATCAATTTTTGGTGATACTACAAGCTATTAGATCGAAGGAGGCGTCGAAAGAAGAGCCAGCGCGAAAAGCAATTGTGTGCGGTCGCAATGAAAATCCGGATCTGGCAGTAAGAAAATTTGCAAATAAGCTTTGTTTTCCTGAAAGCATTGTCCATAACGTTCTTAAATCTTTCGATACACCTTTGAAAACAGCCAGGAAGTCTGGGAGCTGAACAAACACGGATCTCAGGAACCATCAGAACGACACGAAAGTGAAGCAAATATTGCAGAAGAGACTAGATCTTTCAGTACTTACTATGACTAGAAAAATAAAAATTTCCAGAACTTTCGTGCATACTTCCAAGCACCGGCAAAGTATGAAGTCGTTCAAAGTGAAAACTGTACCGAACCGTAATGATAAACAGAATGTGATGGCCAAAACCCGCGCTTGCAAGTTGTATCGCGAATATTTGATGAAGTTTTCCTGGGTGATTATGGACGATGAAACTTATGTGCTGGAAAACGTTAAGCAGCTTCCCGAAATGTCTTATTATACGGTGGCGTACAGGAGCATTTCATGACGAAAAAAAGGCCAAGGTTCTTAAAAAACTATTTGGTTTGGCAGGCAATATGCAGCTGAGGTCGAGCAAATCGAGCAGTCAAAGCTTCATCACTAACGGAACGGTAAACAAGGAAATACACCGTGAAGAATGCCTAAGAAAGCGATTGTTACCATTCCTACGCAGCCATGATGCTTCCTCACTATTTTGTCCTGCTTTGGCATCTTGTCAGTCACTACGTCAAAGATGTTTTGGAATAGTCTAAAGCGGATGTAGTCCATGTTGTACCGAAAAAGGCGAATCCACCTAACTGCCTGGAGTTGCGACCTATCGAGCACTCTCTCAATATAAAGAACAAGCTACAACTATAGAAAAACTTCTAAAATCTTGGAAAATAGATTCTCAAACGGTCAAACATACCCTAACGGCTGGAGTAAACTCAAAAGTTCGTATTTTGTTCATGCAGCTTAATCAAGTAACTGTAATTAGTTTTAAGATGACTAATAAAAAATAAAACTAATTAAATGAATAAAAATGAATTTTGGATTGAATTAACAGCAAATTTATTTTAATCCAAATTTATCTGTCCAGATTTTGTCGCAAACAAGCCTTATAGCCTATCTGTTTTTTATCAAGGTAAAATACGCCATAGGTGAGCTCATTCCAGCATCTGTCAAATCCGGATTATACACTGAGAGACAACAACACGGATAACATTTCCTCTCCCTGTACACGAAACTACTAACGCAATACCGTCGTCGAATGATCAATTTCAGATTTAGTAGTTGCCGAGACTTGAATTTTTCTCGGCTTCAGGCAAGTTTGCTTTAGAGTGCCTTATTTGGCAGGCTAAATATATGTACTTCTGGTAAACAGAATGAACCAAATACACCATAAACGATGAGATTTACAATCTGATCTTTTTGTTTTTTTTTTAGATAGCACAATAAAAAAAAACACTGTTTTGGCTAGCGAAAATGCGAGAGAAAAGGGAATGAATGATGAGGAAGTGAACAAAAAAACTGAGAATAACAACTGTACAGGCTCTGATGGAGGGTGTCAATCGCCACAGCTCAGTAAGGCTTTGAGTTATACTTAGGTGACGAGTTGACGCAAATAAACGTTATATATATTTAAGCATGACAGATCTATTGATATTATGGAGAATTTTTGCTCGATAGAACGGAAATGGGCGATAAAGCCGAAGAAGAGACCTGGCGTAGAAACGTGAATGTTGAACCCGAGTTGAAAAGTTATGTTAAGTTTAAATATCATGAATGTCCTTAAATGTGTAAAATAAATCACATTAACAATAATTGTGTAAATAATGTAATAATTATTAATAACTACTAAATATTGAATATGCATTGATCTTATGAAAAAAAAAACTACTGAATACATAATCAATGCTGCTCATGATATAAACCTATGCAAGAATTGAATTAAAACTAAGGTTTTGTTAATACATTTTATAACTGTAATTTCATTAATTTTATTACTTTCATTATTTTTATTAATCAAATACCGGATTGTTTATATTTTGTTAACCGATTTCACGATGGTTGTCCCCTGACGACAGTACCGTATAGGATTACTATCAATCAAAATCGTATCTAATTTCGGCCTTGACCAACGGAAGTGTTCCCAACAATCATGCTGAGTTCCTTTTTTTATATGTGTTCAAGTAACATTGAACTTACCACGTATATAATGACTTACTCCCAATGCAACTCGTTAATAAACAACTCAGCAGTCCCAAAAAAACCGCACGCTAATGTCTGCTTTTTCAGATAAACCATGTAACGTACAACTCTCACTTAAATATGAAACTCTTAAATGACGCCGCTTAAAAATCCAATCAATCATAATTTCGTCAAATTAACCTAAGTAAATACAAAATGAAAAGATTATACAACTTTCAACTTCTACAACGACATCAACAGCATGCAACAGCAGCAGTAACAGAAGATGCTACAAATTCGGCTGACACCGGCAAGCGGGGTTCGTTCGCTCAGAACGCCACTCGACTCATCAGGCAGCAAGTTTTTGTCCGCCAGCTAAATTGGTAGTAATTGCACGTTTTGGCGGCGCACTTTTATATTAACATGCCATACGGTATAATTTTTTACTCATTTTACTCTCGTTTTCTCGTCCTGATAACGGTTCATTTTCGCTTTCGCCACCACGTCGAGTTAACAAGGTTCCAGGATACATGCTCAAGCCGAAATTACCCTTTGCTGCGAGCGAAAGACCTCGAAGCAGTGTAGCGTGGACCGTGATTAACTTAAGAGACGACCTTTCCTCTCCTGATAAAGGGTTTCGGTGTCGAAAACGGCGCAAAAACAAACACTCCATTTGTTTCGTGATGCTTTCTTACTGCGGATGAAGACGAAGGCCCGGAGTGGAAACCTTTGGCAGCCCTAAGTTTGCACCTTTAAGATTGAAGAAATGCTTTGCAAAAAAACTGAAAATCGTTCTAAAAAACGCATTTGTGACTCATAAAACTCTGATGAAAATCCATAGAAAAATGAAAATGATCCATAAAAATCACCCATGTGACTCACACTGTGGGATTTCGCAACAAAACATCAAACATGTCCGTCGTTATACACCGGAGATATAGGGAACGAACAACAGTATTAACATATTTTATCTATAAAAGATTCATTCTAAATTGATCCGTTGAATGTAACATGTGTGCTCTAAAAATGCATATGGTCCATATATTATTGAAAATGTTCCATAAATAAATTATCACTGGCCCAGGTTTAACAATGATCCACAAATTTATAAAAAATGATTCATAACAAACCAAGTGTGTGCACTTAAAAATTAAAGAATGATCCATTGATAATCCAGTTTTGCGTAATATTTTACCAATTACGAGCCATGAAGATTGAGAAATTGATCTTGAAAAAAACTATTTTTTCTGATCTTTCGTTTCTTTAGGGCCACAACTGTAACCCATCGAACTCAATTCCATACTTCATTGGTAAAGAAAATTATGATTTAATTATACCGATCAGATGGATCATTTTTATTATTTCATTTATTATTAACTTTATATGGATCATTTGCAATTTATGTATGGTAGATTTTCAATAATTTATGGATCATATAGTTTAGTGTAGAAAATTTGCATTCAACGGATCAATGTTAATAGCTAAGAAAAGTAATTGAACCTTTAATAGATCATTTCCAATACGTTTATGGATGGGTGTTTGGCATTGCCCGGATAATGATGCCTCCTGGATACCCTAGTGGTCCGAGGTAGACAACCCTTCCGAGAGATAAGAGATGTGTTGGAAATGCGTGATCTTCCCTTCATGCAAGCAATTTACGAATTCCTTTGTTTGTCTGATCTAAGCGTGTAACGTCATCGCCCCTCTTCCTTCCATTCTAGTAAATTCCTTACCATTTTGTCCCAGTTATACTATCCTTTTGTTTCCGTGCTACTTGTATCTACCCAGCAAGCTGTGGTCACCCATCCGTGGCTTAGTTCCTGAAAGAGACTACAAGGATCAAGGATTTGGTAGATGTCGCAACTAAAAGTTACCAAGCCCTTTCCAAACGATAATGTGACCCATTAACATCGAGCTAGCCACGAGTAATTGGCATCCCACTTTTGCTAATATCGAAAAATATTTTTTTATAAAACAACTATATTGAATATCGGCTCCGTAAAGTGTTATACATGCCTGAGCCTAACAAATAAACGAACTGATTAAAAATAAATACGTTTATGGATAAATCATACAAATTTATCGATCATTCCGGATTTTTTTTTAAATTTAACCGCTTTTTTTTAATTTTTTCTTCTTTCTATTTTGGGTCGTTTATTGGTTTTGTATATGCAAAAGTATGTTTGCCGAATCCTTTTATCGATTGCTTGCGTGTTTGCAACACACGTGATCTTACTGCAGAAGGACGGTACATGAACAAAATAATTTACGAGGTAAATGAAGTGATTATACCATCGATTATGGACATGTCAATTTCGGATACTTACGGTTAGCTGCTGTACATACAATTTGTCTCTATAATGTCAAAATTCTTCACTGATTGGATTTTTAACTTCTTAAGCATAAGTCAATATTATCTGCAGCGCTTGGGTCATCAATACATGGCTGCTTTTTAGTAATGCTTTCGAACCTGGGATAGGGTATTTCGAGTAAAATCTCAAATACCTTCACCATAATTTCCAAGATTCAAACTGAAGACGAAAATGAAGGGAAGAAATCATGAAAAACGTAATCAAACATAATATTCTGCTTTTAAATCCCCATCAATATATACGTTTTTTGCGATACGATATCATTTAAGAATACTTTTTAGAATGGAAATGTGAAACTGTAATTCTTATGGTATTGGTGTATGCTTATGATTTGTAACTATAGCTGAAAAATTATGTAGTTTTTACAATATCTAGAGCCAGGTTGATAAATGAGGTTTGCGTCGACCATCGGTTGAATCGGTTGAATCGGTTGTTTCGATACTTTGTTCCGCAATATTTTATTATTAGGCGTAGCGTCTTGTCTATTGTTACGGTTGCCCATTGTTCGTTGGGCGACTGATCGAGTGAGCATGAAAAGTGATCGAGTGAGCATGGAAAGTCGTGGTTCGCTGGGTACGATGGGTTGGTAGTGAGGTACATAATTAATTGTGATCCAAATTATCCGTTCGCAATGCTCGTCGGGACACCCTTCTTGGAACAAATAAACCACTGTCCCATTTCGTGAGTGACTCCAGCGGCATCCGTACTGTTTGTGTAGATTGGTTCAACTTGGCTCTCAAGCGTTGGATTACCTTGTTTTCCTAATGAAATAACACTATCGACGGTTTTCGCGCCAACTTACAACGAAACTTTCTGGGTGTGTAGACCATGACTAGATAAACCACTTTGCATACTTAGTTTCTTCGTTTTTTTCTCTAGACTGTCTTTTGAAAAGGGCTAAACTTTTTTTATCGATATTTTTCAAATGTGTTTAATAAAACAATGATAATATGCATATGTATATATATATATATGATAATATGTATATATATATATATATATAAATTGACAACTCGGGGCCTTCGGGGCACGTTTTTAAAAAATAACTTAACTCGTTAACTACCTGTAAAGAACTGAATTTATTTTACTTCCAAAGTCATACAGAGGCCTCAAGCTCCTAACGAAATTCCTGACTAAGCATTATGATATTGCTGCTGCTCGTGTCTGTTGACTCTGCATTCTCGGTGCAGGTGCTGATTATGATATTGCTGCTGCTCGTGTCTGTTGACTCTGCATTCCCGGTGCTGGTGCTGGTTTCGTATTCTAGATGTGTGTCCGTTGAGCTGTTGCCAGGCCGTTTGCGTTGCCCGATTCTAATGATGCCAACGATGCTGCTATTGTTGTTGTTGTTGTTGTACTGCTTCGAGTCTATGGAATAGGTGTTGCTCCTGGGGTTAGCGTTGGTGGTGGTTACTTCGGTAACTAGCCCGCCCTTAAGTGAGGATCGTCCCGATCCGTTTAATCGATTCTGGCAGTAAATCTTGAAGATCATGAAAACGATGAACAGAGTGGTAATGCTGGTAAACGAGAATCCTCCAAACAAAGTCCAAAATTTCAGGTTAAGGTTATGTTGCTGCAAATAGACATGTTCCAATTTTTTCCGGTTCTTTGATGTTTCGTTGCCAATCGTTGAAATGTCCAGATAATGATGTTTGTTCCAGGTTGTTTTGATGTTGTGAAGTGCTCCATGGATGACTTCTATTTCACGTACTATTTCGTCGTTTTGGAATGACTGGTTATTGAAATTGATGGTGCAATTCGAAAATGTTACTAATAGATTGCCAACTAAGGTACGGTCGTCCGGTCCGCAGTTGCTTTGTATTTGGTTATTTCTTGCGTTTTGAATCAGGAGTGTGCCTTCGGTAATTAATTGTTGCGTTGTTCTGTTGGAATATGTAGAGTTACACTCAGATTCCTTACCGAATATTAGCGGGTAAATACAAGCGTCATTTACCGCTTTCAAATAAGATGCTTTTTGGACGAATTGACTTGGGTTGTTGGTGGCGTACAGGGTGTCACCTGTTTTGATGATGTACTCTGGATAGTTGTAAATTATCTGGTCCTTGTGTACCAAAGGGTATAGTTGAATCACTGAAGATGTTTTGTTGTCTAGTCGTGGAACATGAAGGATGTACAGAAGAGTCTCCTGACTCACTGCAAATTTTGGGATTACGTGTTGAAGGGCTTCGTCTGGGAGGTTTACCTTTACGCCTTGATTTTGAAGTAATGACTTTATAAATGATATTTCTTGTATCGAAAGTATTTTGTTGGTGGATATTGACGTTTTTGATAGAATGATGGCATCTTGGATGTCTTCTAGAAGTTTGTTCACGATGTCGATGTTTATGATAGTAATAATTGATGTGATTTCGTTGGTTATCAATTCATTCGTTTTCATGTTGTTGATTATTTTGTTGATGGTTCCGGTTAGTTGTGAGATCCTCTGGTTAATGTGGTTATTTAACTCGAACTGTTGATTGTTTTGTGTGATCAATTCGTTTAACGTGGAATTGATAATACGGAGATCCTGTGCGTCTGGTGAGCCCGCGATCCATTTCCAAGATGATCCTAACATATCCCAGCGTCTGGTACGGTGATGTTGAGGTGGTTTTATTTGAAGGAAATTGTTATAAAGTTTTTTCACTTTCAGCTTAACTATGTCTCCTAATGGATTTCTAGTATCTACTTTATCATAGAAGGAAGAAGTTAGGTAATCTATGGACTCCTGAATGTCTGTTAAATTTATGGGATGTATAATTTTTAAGGTTCCTGTTTGGATCTTACAATTTCCTATATTTAGAAGTAGCAAGGGGTCTGCATTAAGGTTTCTCATTGAAAGGTAAGACGTCATGGTCAAGGTGGGGATCGTAGTGAGCATCAGGATAAGTATCTGGAAAGGTGGTTTACAAAATTAGATTTTATATGCTATCGTAAAATTAATTGTATATGATAATCATGGGTTATTTTATGATACTTATTCAAATCTTCCTTTTTCTTTTAAGTTTAGATTTATGAAGTTTGATATTTCTATGGTCTATATAGGTTTTCCTTCTATTTCGTTTAACTGTTACTTTTTTATACTTTAGCTTTCTCTTATTCCTTATTCCCTGTATCCTATTATAAATTTGTTCATCTCTATTGAGATTTGGTTCATCTTCCCTAGTCTTGTTTCTGTTCTCTAAAACTGTTCTCTGGTTTTTATGTAATTTTTCAACGATCTCATCGAACATTCTGTTCCGATTTTCTAAAATAGTTGCTAAGTTAAGGGGTCTTTCCTCCCCATCTTTGATGCCATAGAATATTTCAATCGGTTTTAATTTGGTAGTACTATGAATTGTGGAATTGTATAAAGTGGTTGCTATTCTATATATTTCTTTATTGGAGAGATCGTTGTAATTCTGTTTTATACAAAGGAATATTTCATTGAGGGTAGAGTGAAAACGCTCTACTATTCCGTTAACCTCGCTATGGTTTGATGGGGTGTAGTACGGTTCCACTCTTAGTCTCTGAAGGAGCCCTCGAATTTCGATCGACTTAAACGCAGCTTCGTTATCGCAAACGATCATACGGGGTGTTCCGTAAGTCGAAATAAGTTTAACGAGGCCACGTTTTACATCGAGTATAGATCTGGATTTGATAGGGATAAGGATAGCAAATTTGGAAAGTTTGTCTACTGCAGATAGGAAGGTATTGGGACTGGAAATGAAGATATCAATATGCAATATGTCTAAAGGCTTTTTTGGAATGGGGGTTTCTGCTAACTTGCACTTATATGGGTTTCGTTCATACTTACTCTCCAAGCAAGTCCCGCACAGGTTGACGAACGTCTGCACCTTGGCTCGCATCTTTGGGAAGTAGAATGTTTTTGTATGACAGCATAGTTCTCCTCGGCACCTCGGTGTGCGCGTTGATGAACCTCTTCTATTGCCCTGTCCTGTTCTTCGTTACTTCGTAAGTCCTGCAGGAGATTCTGTGTTAATTTTATTTTAAATGTCTTATTTCTAGAAAAATAATTCTTGTATGCTATTTGAAGCGTGTTTGTCCACCTCTCTGGACACATGATGCAATTGACTCTTGTCGGATGCATATGATCCCTCAAAATCCTGATTGCCAAGGGTATCCCAAATGTTACCCTTGTAATGGTTCGCCGATATATTGTGGGAAAAACTTCCTCATATATTTCTCCATCTTGCTCCCCTTCTTTAATTATGATTTGATTTCTGAAATAATTTATGGGTCTTTCAGTCATGGGTATATAATCATTGTCGTCAGAAGAAGCTGAATGTACAGTTTCATTGTCTGAATCGACAGTTGCTTCAGATGATGATTCCGTCTCGTTTACGTTTATTTCGTGCGGTATTCGGGAAAGCCCGTCCGCTACCACATTCTGTTTACCGGCCCGGTATTGGATGTCATAGTCGAACTCTTCTAGTCGCAACTTCATCCGTACCAGCCTATCATTTGCGGTTTTCAAGTTTAAAGCGTAAGTCAGGGGTTTGTGGTCGGTGTATAATGTAAACTTTCGACCAAACAAGTAGGGCCTGAAATACTTGCACGCCCAATCAATAGCCAAGAGTTCTTTCTCAATGGCTGAGTATTTCTCTTCGCTTTGTGTTAGGGTGCGCGATGCAAAGGCTATAGGCTTGTCTTGTCCGACAGGACCTTGCGATAAAACCGCGCCTAATGCATAATTTGAAGCGTCTGTCGTAAGTAAGAATCGCTTCGTAAAATCAGGATACTGTAGCACATGGCTACTGGTTAAAATATTCTTGCAACGGTTAAAGGCAGAAACGAATTCACGGGTGTGACTGATAGTTTCTCCTTTGCGTAATTGTTGCGTCAAAGGCTTTGCAATTTTTGCAAAGTCCTTGATAAATTTTCTATAGTAGCCTACTACACCTAAGAAGGCTCTTAATTCCTTCTCGTTTTTCGGTAGAGCCACTCTTGAATTGCGGTGATCTTCCCAGGGTTTGGTTTCACTCCTTCGGGTGTCACTACGTGTCCTAAAAAGGCCACTTCTTTCTGTAAAAATTCGCATTTATCAATTTGTATTTTTAAATTGAATTTGCGAAGGGTTTCTAGAATCTTTGAAAGATTTACTAGATGTTCCTGCAGGCTGGTGGAAAAGATGATAATATCATCCATGTACACCAGACATCTCACGCCTATATGTTCCCTGAGGATGTTATCCATCACTCGTTGGAATGTTGCAGGCGCATTTTTGAGTCCAAATGGCATCCGTATGAATTCATAGTGTCCACCCTCTACACTGAATGCTGTCTTTGGAATGTCATTTGTGCTAACCTCGATTTGGTGAAAGCCGGAAGCCAAATCGATGGTCGTGAAATACTGACATCTTCCTAGTTTGTCTAGGATGTCAGTAATGTTGAGGATTGGGTATCGATCGTCTATAGTTTTATTATTTAATTTCCTATAGTCGATGACCAATCGCCATTTTCGTTGACCCGATGAATCAAGTTTTTCGGGACAACCCATATCGGGGAAGACCATGGACTATTCGAAGGCCGAATTATACCTTGATCCAACATCTTTCCGATTTGTCTTTGTACCTCTTCCTTATGGAAAAAGGGGTATCGGTACGACTTCGTGTATACAGGCAGATCATCCTTTGTTTTGATCTGGTGTTGTATAGCACTGGTAAAAGTCAATTTCTTATCGTTACTATAAAGGACTTCTGGAAATTTATTCAAAACATGGAGTAGTTTCTCTTCTTCTTCTTTGTTTAGGTGATCAGTTCTTATATTTTGTTTTATTTCTATTTTGGGTGTATGCTTTCTTTTGCTTGTGTTGTGTGTTTGGATAGAAACTTCATCGAAATTATTGAGCTCCGTAAATAAGGCTTCTTTGTCTATCTGGATTTCAACTTGCTTGTTGCTGAGGTTTATCACGGGAAATGTAGCTATACCGTTTCGAGCGCTGTATACTCCTGAAGGTATAACCACATCGTCTCTTAACATAATATCGTGCTCAATCAGAAAATCTCCCTCTTTGATTCGGACTGGAAATTCTTTCACGAGAGTCTCACTTCCGTGGATATTTAATTGTTCGCTAGTAGGGAATTTTTTGTTTAGCTGTATTATCGTATTTTTAATGGTAATTGTATTAGATACTGTATCGATTATGGCACCCATGGATCGCAATGATTCGAATCCAATAAGTCCATCAAAGAAATCGTGAAATCTAAATAGGAAAAATTTAAGGTTCGGTAGACCTTTTGCAAAGTTGATCAAAGGATTTAAGTACGTAAATTTGTCTATGATATGTGAACCGCTTATATTTTTAATTTTATGTTGTGGTCCTGATCCAACACTAGTGATAGGAACTAACTCCGGGGTAATGTAATTTTTATTGGCTCCCGTGTCGATTAAAAATCTCAGGGGCCTACCTGATTTTCTAGGGATTTCCAAATATGGAAGAAAATTATTTTTCATTCCGTTGTTTGTAGGTCGAAAGCCATGCAAAAATTTAATTCTTCATCATTTTCATTTGTTTCAGACGGCATTGTTGCTGTATTATAATCTTGTTCTGGGGCACACGAGTCATGTTCCTGATCCGGGTACTCTTCATAATTTTCATACTGTGTTGTTTCCTGATTATTTATTTGAGCTTCTTGCCTTTGGTAAGGCATCATCTGTTTTGATTGTCCTGAGGGGTCAGGTTTGATGTATGGTACAACTTGTTTTTGAAATTGGGGATTCGGTTGAAATTGTCTTTGGTATTGAGAATTTTGAATAGGCTGCCTTTGGTGTTGGAAATTTTGAGGAGGCTGTCTTTGATACTGGGAATTTTGAGGAGGTTGTCTTTGATACTGAGAATTTTGAGGACCTGCATTTTGAAATTGTGGTCTGAAATTAGCTTGTGGAGTAAATCTTTGAAAGCTTTGAGTGGGAGTTTGATATTTATTGGCATGCCAACTATTTTGTTGTGCCACTGGTTTATTTAAAGGTTTTTGTTGTGGTGCCATATTTTTCGAATATTTTTCCTTTCTGCGCTGGCTAGCATTAAATTGCTCTCTTGCGCTTTGATAAGCTTCGTTCAAACTTTTCGGACGCGACACTCTAGTCAATGTAGAGTATGGTTCGTCAAGCCCGTCAATGAAAGAATTTAAAATCATGTCCTCATAGCTGTTTGAAAGTGTTTTAATACACTTTTTCATTTCGTTATCCAAGGATAGTTTTGCAATAATGTCCGAGAGAAGTTCCCGACATTCATTGTAGAAATCGGTAATGTTTCTCGTGTTCTGTTTTAGATAACAGATCTGGGTGACAAGGCCACAAAGGTCCCTCTTGTCCCCGAAATATTCAATCAATACTCTTTTCATTTCACTCCACTCACACTCGGTGTGCCTAGCTACAAGTGCGTCGCTCGCCTCGTCTACAATTTTATCACGAATTACACTAAGCCACAGAGGCATGACGGAATTTATGTCTGCTGTGGATGGGCACAAACTTTTTGCATGATCCAGTTTTTCTTCAACTGAGCTTAGCCAGGCGGCTAGTGATTTCTTGTCGCCTTTGTATGGGACGATTAATTTTATTGCATCTGGTATACGAGATGCGTCAAATGAGGAAACACGGCCTCTAACTGAGGGCGTTGCCGTACCAGACGGACCTGCCTCTCTTTCATCTAAGCGATCTTGCGTCATTGTCGCAATTTGTAATCTCTGTTCTTCGATTTGAGCAGCGAGTTGCTCAATCTGTCTTTGTAAATCTTCTGACATTTTTCTGGTTAACATACACTACACTTTGTTGGAAAATTAAAATTCTCACTTTCTAAACACTTACACTATCTGAATTACGATTACTCACAATAAATTTGCTTCACGTTACGCCACGATTTTTTTTGCTACGGTTTCACTTATTTGTCATCAACGGTGTGTTAATTAATATTAGGAAGGTTTGTTAGGAAGAAAGAATAGATAGTAAATCAAAAGTTTGGACACTCACCACAATTCGACTGGTATTCCACCAGCGAAGCATGAAGCGGATGGTGTTCCTGGGATGGGCTGCTGGTATTCCACCAGATAATCCACAAATCCTTGGTGTTTGACGATGTTCGCTCGTCACTTGGAAGCGCCGGATTGTCACAAGGTGGCCGCTGAGTTTCACTCACTGCTTTTCGGTAATCCGCCGGAAAGGAACTGCACCGGATGAAAATCACAACTGGTTTTCAGCACAAATCACTTAATAATCCGTTAAGGATGGCACAGTTCTGGAGATCACTCGCGACACTTAGAAACACTTGTTACAAATCCGCGCCGACTGCGCCAATTACAACTCGGGGCCTTCGGGGCACGTTTTTAAAAAATAACTTAACTCGTTAACTACCTGTA